>PVLD010001034.1:0-226665 GCA_004027595.1 Dinomys branickii | reverse complement strand
TGGGGATTGAACTCAGGACCTTGTGCTTGCCAGGCAGGCACTTATTACACCAAGCTATATCCCCAGCCCAGTATTGTTATGAGCAAACAAAGTCATTCCACCTTGAATTGAAATGTGAGAGTGTTTGGCCTACTGCTAACAAATCATTTCCCCTAGTCTGGGTCTTTTGAATTCCACCACTGGCCAGTTTACTGTCCTGCTTGCTACATTTTTCGTATCGGTTTCACATCACTACCTCATTTATTCCTCCTCTGAGGCTGGAATATATGGTACTGTAGTTACTTGCTGAGCAGGAGGAAGCCTCTTTCCTGTGGTCTCAATTCCTGCCTCTTCCGCACTCCTCTTTCTGCAGAAGTCTTCTCTGAGACCTCATTCAGGACCTCCAGTAATATAGACAAGGCACACTGAACTTGCCTTCCATTTTAGTACTTAACAGCTGCTCCTGGTCTGGTTAGGGATCCGTTGAGACAAGGACTGTGTCTACCATGACCATGTCTACATAAACCCAGGAGCTAGTGAGGAGCATTTCCACTACCCAGATTGTACCTTCAATGCCATCTCCCACTTAACAAGGCCAGTGCTTCTTTGGAGAAATGACTGCTTCTATGTCTAGGGTGAGCCTGGATCATCTTTGACCAGAAAGGGACTTTCAAAGATTACTGAAGTTGGACAAGAGCCCGGCCAGGTGTGGTGGTGCACACCTGTAATCCCAGCACTTGGGAGGCTGAGGCAGGAGGATTGTTGTGAGTTCAGTGTTAGCCTGGGCTACATAGTGAGTTCAAGACCAGCCTAAACTGCAAAGCACAAACAAAAAACAAAAACAAAAAACGAGAAAAGACAGGAGCTAACTTGAAAAACTACACGTTGGATAAAGTCAGAACTATTTGTGCCACAACACGGCTGAAATGGATTGAAACACAAGGTAGATTTAAGCCATGAGTGATAGATGTTTGGAGAAGGCAATATAACCAACTTATTCTTTGTTTTTGTCTTTTTTTTTTTTTAACAGGGTCTCGATATGCAGTTCAGGCTCCCCTTGAACTCACTTTGTAGCCCAGACTGGTCTTGAACTCCCAAGGATCCTCCTGCCTCAGCCTCTCGAGTACTGGGATTACAGGTGTGTACCGCCACGCCTTGCCCAATTTACTTTTTAGAAAAATGATAGTTGAAAGGACAGATCAAACATCCCCCTGGCCTTTCACACACCAACTGTGCCTTGGGCTAACCAAAGGGTTGATGGAAAGGAGTTTTTCTTTATGGAAATGTTACAACCTAAAGAAACCCTCTAATTTCATTTGTTTTTAGTTACTTGATAATCCTGGAGGTCTCAGGGCTGAGCAATATACTTGTCTCCCACTAGCTTTGCTGTAACACCTTTGACAAGAGTTATGATGACAGTAGTTGTTTAAATAACTTGTAGGTGACCTGAAGGCTGTTTTTGTGAAAAGCGCCGATTCTTCACCTTGGGCGTGTACAGGTGTCCAGTGAGTAACTACACCATGGTGCCAAAGCTCGGCATCTCTGCCTTCACATGGTTTCTGTGGCCTCTGCTACCTTAACCTTTGGGTCAGATTGTCTCTGCTGCACTCTGCAAGCAGACACGTTAGTCATTTACGGAATGTTTGACCAAAACTAGCAGCGCAAGTTTGATTTGGCCAAAACATCATCCCTAATCTCCTCTTCCTTCGAGGCTGACAACACGGAGATAAGCGTAACTATGACATTTTCAGGATTTACAGGGGCATCATGATAAACTGATTACCAACCGCCAGGTTTTGCAATGTCCCATTCCAGACTACCGGGGGGAGGCCTGTGAGTCTTCAGCAATCCATCATTTCCCAACTTCCACACCCACCCCCACCTCCCCTTGCCAAAAATAAAACGAGCTTGAAGTCAGGCATGGTTGTGGCGCATGCCTGTAATCACAGCACTTGGGTAGACTGAGGCAGAATGTCTCAGCAGGTTCAGTCTCAAGTTTGAGCCTAACCTGGGCAACTTAGTGACTTAGCTAGACCCTGACTCAAAAAGGGCTGGGGATATGGCTCAATGCTAAGGTCTTAGATTAATCCTCGAGAAAGAGAGAAAGAGAAAGAGAGAACAAGAAAAAAGAGGATTTGAAACTTTTGCTGAGCTAAATGGACTGTTGTGGAGACTGGCTCACTGTTGTCTTGCTTTGTTGACTGTACCAGCTAAATTCAGTTATCACCTTGACTGGAGTAAGAGGCTCCCTGTAGAGGTTTTGTGCTCATCAGTGGATGGATCCACTGATTTTCATGACTGAACGTACTGTTAGCACCTAGATCCAGGTGGAGAGGGCGGCCCCGGGTGTGGGACTTTGGAGCTCTTGTTCGTGTTCTTCCTCTGTGCTCTGTTTCCCAGCCTCCAGGAAGTGAGTAGTGTGTGTTTCTGTCTTGACATCAGACAACCATGGACCAAAACCTTTGAGGCTATGATCCAAATAAACCATTTCTTCCTTTAAGTTGTGTATGTCAGCAACAGTCAAGCTGACTGATGCAGTGGCTGACTGATAAACATTTTCCTTGCCCTAGCAACTTGCTCTGGATTCATCAGGATATTTTCACTTGGCAAGTAAATAGAGTTAGATTCAGTAACAATACTAGTAGAATCCTCAAGAAGGGTAGGGTTAAGGTGTCCCTATCTCATATCCCCTAATGAAGTGACAGATCTAGGAAGTGATCATCTACAACTTTAGTTATCACAGAGACAGCCGGCTATGAAGTGCCCTGTGTCAGAAAAACCTAATTCCGTCCATAAAATAGTCTTTTCCAAGGTAAAACTTTAATCTGATTAAGTGTTCTGATCTAATAATGTATTTTTAAAAATTACAAGTGATAGAGAAATATATTAAATGATTTTACAGGGATGCAAACCATAGGGAAACATGTAGACAAAAATATACGGTTTTTTTTTTCCCAACAAATATTGGAAATTTAGAAAAATACACAATGGGAAGGGAGATCTACACCTAATTTCATGCTTACTTTTTTACAACAACTTTTTGCCTTTTAGAGGTACATGCTAAAATATTTATGGATTAAATATTAAAAGGTCTGGGAGATTTGCCTCAAAATAATTCTAGAAAGAAGAAAACTGGATGGGAGTGGTTTAGCCATGACAAGGTTGGACATGAGTTGATAGTTGACAAAGCAGTGTTGTGGTAAGAAGGGGTTCTTTATGCTATTTTCCCCTTTGTATATGTTTGAAATCTTCCAGAATAAAAAGTAAAAGAGAATAAACAAAACACTGAAGTTTGTGTGAGTTAGACCAGATACCTGCTGGTCAGAGAATCTCTACAAAAGGGGATGTCCATGCATTCCACTTAAACTATGGTTAATTTTGCATGATTAAAGAATGTGTTTGCTTATGTGTGTGCAATTGCTCTTACTGTCTGCTCTCTCTGCCGAAAATTGAACTCCACAGGGGCAATGCTTTATTTTGAATGTCTCTTCCAAAACTCATGTTGAAATTTTATTGCCATTATTATAATGTTAAGAGGTGAGACTTTAAAAGGTGGTTAGGTCATGAGGGCAGCAGCCTTGTGAGTGCCATTGTCACAGGAGTGGGTTTGTTATAAAAGTGAGCTGGGTCCAACTTGCTCTGTATTTTGTATGTGCGCATTTGTGTTGTGACACGGTCTGACAGCTCTCCCCACATGCCGGCACTGTGCTTTAGAATTTTCAGACCCCAGAACCATAGCCGCGCAGACGTGTATTATTTATAAATCACCCAGCCCTGGTGTTCAGTTGAAGCAACAGAAAACAGACCAAGAGAGGAAGCGTCTGTAATCTGTCCAGTGGTCATCTCATGGCCCATTCCTGTGTCCTACACCACATAAGGGATAAGAAAGTACTTGATAAATGAATTCACCTCCCATGGGAGGCCAGGGCTAATATCTCCACTGTACGGATGAGGAAACTGAGGTGCCAAGCGCTCCGGTCCAAGGTCATGGGGCTGGTTAGCAGTGGGGCTATGAGTCACAATCCAGTTTTCTGAAGCTCCTGTTTAGCATCTTTTCGTTAATAAATTTTAACCTGGTGGAGGAAGCTGGTGGGTTCTGTCATTAAACCAGGAGCCCAAGGCACATATTCTGATCTCCTGGTCCAAAACCTTAATCATTATGTTAGATCCTTAGTCTCTAACAATCACTGAAAAATAAACCTGTAGGTGGAGTTTGACAGGAGTCTGGTCCTTCTATTAAAGGCAGCACAGTGGGCAGAAGTGAGGACTCTGAGTACAGTGACAGTGGCCACTGAATGAAAGGTCCTGAGCCTCATATGTCTCTTAACTCTCTTGTTCTCCAAGTTCAGGGCATTATAAATTCTCCAGTTAAATCTCTACACAGCCACAAACTCCCTACTTGGTCCTGGGTAGGTCCCTTCCCTCAACTGAATATCAGTTTCTCGGTTAAAACTAAGAGAACTGAGCCACACAAATGTTCCCCAAGGACACGGCATGCTCCGCCATCCTTTCATTTAAAGTTGAAATTCTGTGATCCCACGAAGGGAGCCATGGTGTGTCAGGATGTCTCCACATCAAGCAGTTGGAGGTTCATTTTTAACTCCACATAGATGTCTCTTACAAATTATCCAGGGTCATGGATTAGTTTAAATACAAAAGCTTAATTTCCTCTGCTTGGCTACTGTTATAAGCGATGATCAAAAGGAGTCAAGGGACAAACACAGTTGGCTGGAGAGAGACTGTCAGGATGAACTACTGGGGGACAATCTCTCTGTGGACCCCTCTGGGTCTGGAAATCTTTGGGGTCTGTAATTCACTGCTGCCCTAGGCAGTACTGAGATGAGTCATAACATTTTGAGCCCTCAAAGGAAGGGAGAAGAAAAGGGACAGAGGCCAGGGAGTGCAAAAGCTCAGTGTTTTCTCAGTTAAATACATGTTTTCATTGCAGTGTGATGGGCTGAGAGGAATGAATGGCCATGATTTAGTTATCTTTTGGATGGATGATTTTAAATGCTTGTTGGAAACGGCTTTCATGAGACTGAAGTCTTTGGTAGCAGAGCACTGCTTGTCTTTCAGAGGTTGTAAAAGCTCAGGGCTCTGGGATTCCTGGTGCAGCCATCCTGTTTCTATGATCTCCACTGGCACACGTTCACTCCCACCCCTCCAGACTGTCACCGGACACCCTGTCATGGGCCAGAAAGAGACAGCAAGACAGATACTGCAGGGGAGGGAGCGCTGCGATGGGGAAACAAGGGACTGTAGAATTAATTCTCCTAGTCCAGGCCATGTTTATTTGGAGCTTGCTATGGATTTGAATATTTGTGTCTCCTCCAAAATTCATGTTGAAATGTAATCCCCAGTGCAACAGGATTAAAAGGTGGGGCCTTTGGGAGCTGATTAGGCCACAGAGCTCTGCCCTCACAGATGGGATTAGCACCGTCATGAAAGGGCCTGAGAGAGGAGTTCAGCCCTGTTTGCCCTTCTCTCCCTTCTGCCATGTGAGGTCACAGTGCTTTCCCCCTCCATGGCACATAGCAACAAGGGCCCGTCTTGGAAGCCGAGAACAGCTTGCCAGAGAGCCAAACATGCCAGTCCTTTGATCTTAGACTTCCCAGGCTCCAGGACTGTGAAGAAAAGCTATTTATTATTATTATTAATTATTTTCAGTACTGAGGATTGAACCCTGGGCCTTCATGCTGAGCTGAACTCTAGCCCTATTATTAATTAATTAATTTATTTATTTAGACATAAATTCTCATTAAGTGGCTAAACCATCCAGGCTGGATTTGAATTTAGGCTGCTCCTGCCTCAGCCTCCCAGAGCACTAGGATGACAGGCATCCATCCACCACTGTGTCTAGCTATCCATTTCTGTTTCCTATAAATGGCCACGTTTTGTTATAGCAGCACAAACAGGACAAGACAGGATCAAGTTTATCCAATACAGTGGTGGGCACTGGGGAGAGGAAAGTGATAAGACAGGATGTGAATTATTAAAACTACTACTCTGCCCAACTGTTCCTGGCCAGAAAGAGCCAGCCTAGGAGGTGCTGCGTGCTTGTATCTCTCTCCCTCAACATTCAGCCGTTTAGCTGGCTGTCCCATGTTGTCCCAAATGACACAAGAGAAAAGATGGAGTTTGGCCGCTAGTCTGAGCCCCAGTCCTCCCTTAAGTGACAGCCTTCAGACCCTGTCCCTGCCTGCTCCCCAGTGGTGGGGCTGAGGTCTGGAGTCCTTAACAAGAGGCTCTGTATGAACTTTGCCCTGCACTGGGCACTTTCTCTAGCTGGTCCATCACGGCGTTTGATACACATCACCTCATTTTATCCTCACAGCAGCCGTCTAAAATAATCGTTATTATCACGCACCTGATGTATACAAAGAAATCAAGTTCTGAGAGCCTGGGGGTGTCTTACTTTTCTTCATCACTGGGACAAAATACTTGACACCTGAAAATTACAGCAAGAGAGATTTCTCTTGGGTCACAGTTGGTAGAGATTTCGGACCATAGCTGGCTCCAGGCAGGACAGCGTGGCCCAGGGGCGTCGCAGAAGAGAGCTGGGGGTCCAGCTGCCTGGGCCAGCACACCTAGGAAACTGCGAAGGCAGGAGCAGGGTGGAAGGGAGGAGCAGAAGCACCGCTCCAGGCCCCGCCCCCCGGATCCGGATCGCCTCTTCCAACGCGGCTCCTGCCGGAACCTCACTTTCAGCCATACACTGACGCCCCTTTTGAAAGCTTCACCTTTGGGACCATGAGGCCCTGGGGAGACATGGAGCAACAACATGAGCTCAGGAGCACTGCCCTAAAAATAGCACACAGGGCTCCAAGCATCTCCGCCCCCCTCTATTTCCTGAGGCTCCTCCTAGACATCCAGTGGCCTGCACCATCTACGCTACCCGTTCTACTCACCTCGAACTTCGTTCCTCTCCAACTCCCTCTACCCAGAAAGAGATGTTAGTCCTTCAAAACCTGGTTGGAAGCTCCCCACCCATGACAACTTTGTTTCTCCTTCCTCTTAACACCCAGGGAAGCTTAAAGCTTCCCTAGAAGACTGAACCGCACACCTGTTGGAGGTAACTGTAACTCCCTCTTTCTTTGCCCCATGAGAAGCTTCTGCAGTGCAATACTATGAGGGGCTTGATAGCCTGTATGAGGAGACTTGCATTTGCTCTCAAATAAACATAAGATAGGAATGCAAACAGATATCTGTATACCAACATTCACTGTAGCATTATTACAATAGCCAAAAGCAGGGAACAAGTCAAACAACCAGTGAAATAAATGTGGTACATATGTAGCATGGAATATTACTCAACCATAAAAAGGAGGAAAATTCTGACACGTGCTACAGTGTGGATGAATCTCAAAGACATCATGCTCAGTGAAATAAGCCAGACAGGAAAGGGCAAATACCATAATATTCACTTAAATGAAGTACCTAGAATAGTCTCAATCATAGAGATGGAAGGTAGAACAACGATTACCAGGGCCTGCAGTGAAGGGGAACAGAAAGTTATTGTTTAATGGGTACAGAGTTCAATTTGGAAGACAAAAAAGTTCTGGAGAGGGATAATGGTGATGGTTATACAGTAATGTGAATGTATTTAGTGTCACCAAATGTTATACTTAATAAAGCTTGGAATCACTGGGTGTGGTGGCACATGCCTTTCACTCCAGCACTCAGGAGGCTGAGGCAGAAGGATTGCCAGGAGTTTGAGGCTAGCTTGAGCTATATAGTAAGTTCAAGGTTCAAGGACAGCCTGGACTAGATAGCCCCAGTCTCAAAAAACTAAAGCAAAACAAAACAAAAGCTTAGACTTATACACTTTATGCTACATATACTTATATACTTTACCATAATGAAAGAGGAGGCATGCTTATAAGAAAATGAACTGGAATTTATAAGAGAGATGAATAATAAATAATACTCTTTTCCATATCATTCTCCTTAATTTCAATATAGTGGAACTAAACAGAAATCACAAAGTACAGCTGACAGCTCTGAAGTGTGGCGGAGCATATTTCCATTTTATCAGATTCCACCTGCTTTGTCTTATGAATCAACTGAGCAAATATGAAACAACTTTCTCTGAGTTACAACGGCCATGCGCACCTACCACCACCCAGCTCCACAATTACCTTTAACAGATGCGCAGATATTCCCAGCTCATCTCTTCCTCTACCCATCTCCCAGCTTCAGTGGCTTTTTAAAACTCTCCAACTCCTTTGAAAAATAATCCACACATCGCTGAGCTGGATTTTATATCTGCAGCAGAAGCCCCCGCTCTTTGGGCACCTGTGCCTGTCCCTTCCGTGTGAGCCTGTTTTCTCCTCTGTGTAACAGAAATCATGTAGGTGACAGAACTTTGCAAACTGTAAAGAGGCACCTGCATGTCACTCCTTATGCATCGATGCTGAACTGGCGCTGGGATAGATCCTTGCAGTAATGCTTCCACACGCCGACCAACTATTTACAGGGGATGGAGTTACCTGGCATTCTGAAATGCCCTAAATACCCAAATAAATGAATGAACACAATCAAACCAGAGTCTTCAGCATCACAAAGTGCTCTTTGTTTATTTTACATGAGCCGTGTAGTTTTAATTTATGATCATATTTCATATCTACCGACAAATGGTGTGCTGTACATTTTTGAAAAGTGATGAAGTCCTGGTAACGAGAGACCTTATTCTGCCCCTGGGTCTCAAAATCTGGGCTCTGATAAGTACAGGGAGACTGTCAGACTTCAGGGGAGATTTTTATAATCTATAAATTAGAAAGGCGTGAAATGGAAACCTGTTTTCTTTACTATGACCTTGAAAATCAAGATAAATTTCACAAAGCTTTCCTGTACCCTGAGATCTGGATTCCGTGACCCTGCATTATTATGTCCTCAAACAGACATGGTCCCTTCAACCCTTAAAAAGACTTCGATTTGAGTATAGTATAGTCCAGTCTAGTAGGAATGACCCCTTTCACTCTGAAGTTACATCAGTAATTTTCCACTTAATTTCTAGAAGTCTTTTTGTTGCTTTCAGACCCTATGGATAGTCTCAGGGTGCAGGAAGTGCTAGCCATGTCTTAATGCCGCCTCTAGTCATTCATGTGAGGGCTACAGAAGCAGAGACCATGAATTCCACATTACAGAAGAGGAAACTCAGCCTGCAAAGACAATAAAAGATTTTCAAGCCAGGCACGATGGTGCATGCCTGTAGTCCCAGCTACTCAGCAGAGTGAGACAGGAAGATTGCTTGAGCCTAGTGAGTGGTGAGGGCTTTGTTGAGAGAGAGATGGACACAGAGAGAGACAGAGACAGAGACAGAAAGAGAGGGAGAAGGAAGAAAAGAAATGAAAGAGAAATATTTCTGGAGGTTGCCTTTTCTTCTTAAACTAGCCACAGGTCAGGTATCACTATCAGTGAATGCATTAATTAACCCCTGGATCACACTGTAAAACAAACTCTGCAGAAGTACTCTGCATCTACGTAGGCAATTTTATAATTCAGAAGGGTTTCACTTTCTGCCATGTTTTAAGACCCCCCACCCACTTTGACTGTGAAATATAAGGATATGTAGAACTGGCTGTATGGAGTCTGGCTAACCCGCCAGTGAGGTCCTGAATGTTTCTTTAATATTTAATATTCGTCTATGATAAGTCATCAGAGACTTGAACGAAATCAGGAATTTTTTATAACAGCCTTGCTAGCCATACCTGGTCCATCTTGCCAAATGCAAATCATTTTTATTGTCTGGTGAACTGAGCCAATTTTCAAGAGTTTGAACTCTTGGCACCCCTACACGTTTTTTAAAACTTAAAAAATCAGCCAAATTTAAAACCCCACAATTTTCCCAGAACTGCCTGTCATTGGAGAAAACATTCATGTTCACTTATTCCATAAACACTGCCCTGAGCACCTTCCAGGGGCCATGCATTGTTCTAAGAACTAAGGATACAGTTCAGACAGGGGCAGAAAAAAACACTTTTTGCAAGTAGGCTTCCTGTCTCTCACCTGGCTGGTCATCCAGGGCTTCATTTGCAGATGGTCAAGGGAGGTTTAGAGAGCCATCTGTGATGAGGTTGGACTTGAATTCAGTAATTCAACGACCACATTTGGCACTCTTTTTGGAAGCACTAAAATAAAAGGCAAGGAGTAGCCAGAGTAATCTATTTGGAGGAGAGTCTGATGAGGATAGAGATTTATTTTTGTTGCTTAGCAGGCACACTATTTTTACCATGATGGCATGTTAAAAGATGCACAAAAATAGTAACATTTTCTTTTTAAAATGCTTTTACTCACACTTTGTGAGCTTGGGAAAATATTATTTGATTGACCAAATAAGACATGCATACGTTTTTAGCATGCAGTGACTGGAGGGAATGCATGCTTATACCAAGGACCAAAACCCTTTCTGATCTCCTTAGTCCTGCTGTCCTCTCAGTGAGTATTAATATTTTACACAGACAAGCCCTAAATGTTAGGTTGCTCAGAAATCGAATTCCAAATCCTGCTTAAGACCAGATTAGCTGAAGCAAGCCAGAAGTGTGGCCTTTTCTTTTTTGATGTTTTGCTCCTCCACAGAGCTGCCGTATGACTTCAGGCAGGTCACCTCTACTCTGCCTGCTTGTATGATATGTTCATAAGCCCCTTCCACCCTCAGGTTCTCCAGTGTGGCCTTTCAGTAGTAGTCTTCTCCTGTTCCCAGAAGTTTGCCTGAAAATGTCGCTGTACCTTAGTTGACAGCTCTTTCTTCCCTGGTCCAGGAGGATTGAACCCAGGACCTTTGCACTGAGCTTACACCCCTAGTCTCTCTTTTATTTTATTTTGAGACATACTCTCAGTAATTTGCCTAAGTGGGGCTCAAACTTTCCATTTTCCTGCCTTAGCCTCCAACAGGGCTAAGATCACAGGTATGTGCTACCACATCCAGCTCCAGGTGCTTATTTAAATCAGTCCCATCCCCTGTTGTGCCCAAAGAACATCTCTCTCTAAAGCTGGCTTCTTATAGGTGATGCAAACCCAAAACAGTGGATGTTCAACAACAGCAGTTTTTGCAGTTGCTTTTCATTTGCTTGTTTGGTTGATTGTGTGTGTATGTGTGTGTGTGTGTGTGTGTGTGTGTGTGTGTGTGTGTATGAAGGTAGGTAGCCCTAGGGATAGAATCTAGTGATAGAACCTAGGCAAGTGCTGGAGCATTGAGCAACCCCCACCCGCATCCCTACAACAGCAGTTTTGAAAGTACATTCCTTTGGAGTCCAATAGCTTAGTTCTTGCGCCACCACTTACAGCTCTGAGATCATTGGCAAATTACATAATCTTTCAGGGTCTTAGTTTCCTTATGTATAAAATGGAGGTAATAGATGACTGTCTTGCTATGTGAGTTAAAATGAAATTACCTACTGCTAAACCCACAGGAAGTGCTCCTTTAATTCAGTTATTATTTAAAGAGATAAACAGCACATTATTTTTAGTTGACACCCATCTTCTTAGTGGTAGTGAATCTTAATCATCCTGTCTGAAGAATTTCAGAAAATTCCTAGGGTATCAGATGATCAACTTTCAGGATCACTGGTGAATAATCTTTAACTTATGGCCAGTCTAAGGAAAGAGAAGGTTGAGTTTGTATCCTGTCAGTGTTATTACTGTGGGTGTAGCTCAGTAACAGAGCGAGTATTTATTAGTATGTGTGAAGCCCTTGATTCCATCCCCCGAGCCGTATTTTCTCTCTCTCACCCTGCCCTGTCTCTCTCTGTCTCTCTCGTCTTTGGAGTACCTATGTTCTTTGGGGTGCATATGTACCCCAAAGAGTCATCACATACTCATTCTATCTTCCTTCCTTTCTAGTCTCAGATGTAGCCAGAGATTGCAGATGGAGGAAAGTGTAGGCACCATTGCCCCAGAAAAGGATGTTTAATTCCAGCTCAGTTTTCATCAGCCCCGGGCTCTGGAAATCTTCTGCTTCCCCTCTAATTGCATCTTCCTTCTAAGGCCTAATTTCCTTGGCACTCTACTGCTATTTACATGGCCAAAACAAAAACGGTTTTACCTTTTCATCAAAGTGGGTTGTGGCTTAGTGGTATCCATGCAAGGCATAAATACCCCTGCCCTAGGAATAATGCAGAGCCACATGTCCAGTTCCAAAGGCAGCAGCCCCTGACTCTGTCTGGGGCTGGCTTGCCACTTAGGAGGCGCTGGTCAGGTATGTAGCCCTCCCCCTGCCCCACCCCCACCCCCAGCGACTTCACCTGGTTCCTCCCTAGAATGCTCAGGTCCAAGATCATATTCCTCACACCCACCCCTGGGATATCCCACATTGTCTTTTTGGCTCCTCTTTGTTGCCATTGCTAAACAAAGAGAAATCCAACCGGAAAGAGCAGCCAAGGGAAGCCGCTTATGCAGTGGGAAGAAGAAGAGCTGGACACTTGGCAGCCTTCAGATTTTCCCTAAATTGGCCAATTTCATATCAGTAATGGCCTCATCCATCACCACCACCTTTTAGGTAATTTTCTGCGATGGGATTTAGGGAGGCACTTTACCGTCTTACAGGCAATTTCTTTACAATCACTTTTTCCCTCATAGCACTTTCTCAGCATTGAAATGAAAACAGGGAGGAGTTTGCCAAAGTATGTTTCTACATGTAAGGCCCTGTAACTCAGAAGCCACTTTCAGGGACCTGTGCATTATCTTGGGTCCATAAAAACAACAACAAAAAAAGCCAGATATATCTCTAATCTAGCTAGGACTTAACCTCACTCAAGTGGGAAGGACTCTGCTCAGCTCTGCCTTTTGCTGTGTGACCTTAGGCAAGTCACCTCACCCCTCTGGACAACGTTTTAACTTTCTGTAAGATATTATTCTGCAATATGATAATACTCCAGATTGTCTTGAGGGCCAAATGAAATTCTGACTGTGAAGATATTTTGGGCACTATGGTATATTTCATGTACATAGACATCAGGGATGAAGAAAAGGTAAGGAATGAAGAAGTCAAAGGCAGACTTCAGATGACAGCCCTTCATCTTTGTTTGGATGTATAATTATTACTCCCCATGCATGGTAAACCACATAAAATACAGTCATGATGTGCTCTCTTTCAAAGCAAAGACCTGCAGCAGAAGCAGGATGGCGTCATGCAAATTACTGGGGCTGGGTTGGAGATGCCAGGGATTTCTCAGCTCTGAGCTCACCTGCTGTGTGACTGCCAGCTTTCTGCATTACCTCTCTGAGCAGTATGCTGTCTGAGGTTTGTTCTTTTGCTCTAAGAAAACGAGAGAACCTATAATTCCTAAATTTCGGGGCTGCTATGTAGAAGCAGAGTGAAATGGAGTGAAGGGCGCTGTGGTGGGGAGTGGAGGACAGCACTGAGTCCCAGAAGGTTCAGGCAGGAGAGAGGCCAGGGCATCTGCTTGAGGGCCAGCTCTGCCCAGCTCTCACCTGCCTCAGTCTCCATTGTACTCATCTGGGAAATGGGCTAAGAGTCCAGCCTTCATAGAATTAGTGAGAGAAACAGATAAACTCCCGCCTAAATACTAAAGAAGAAGTACCTGCTCAGCACACCTAGGTGCCCTAGGGCCCCAGGTAAGTCTCCAGCCTCTGGGAGGCGCTATTGCTTCGTACTTTTCTCCATGGGCTATAGACAACCAACTGGCAAGGTCCCGTCCCAGTTGGGTCACTGCCTATCCGTGCCATCCCCAGACACTAATGCTCTAAGCCTGGTTGTCTTGACTCAGAAAGAGGTGGTAACAGGGTCGGCGGGCGGTGGTGAGATTCCTTCGGGTTGGTGGATGCAAATCGCTGCGCCGTCAGGCTGCAGTTGGGAAGCGCTCCGTGCAAGGGGGCTGTTATTATCTGCTTCGTTTGCTCCTCTGGGAGGCGAAGTGTAAGTTTAACGATGGGGGGCGGGGTGGGGACGAGCGCGCCCGGTCGCCTGTGATCTCCTGGGCCAGTGAAGCGGGCCGGGCCAGTGTCAGCGCGCGTTTATTGATGGCAGGTATTTGGGGAGTAATTGAGCGCGGCGGCCGGCCCGGGGCGAGAGTGGGCCTCCACGAGCAATTAAATGTGATTAGGCCAAGACCTTCGGGATCCAGCTGGGTGACTGATAACCCGGCTGCATTCCTGCAGGGCCCTCGACATCAAACGGGCGGGCGGCCGGCTGGCGGGGCGGGAGGGGCGCGGGACGCTGTCCTGCTAGCTCTCGTCGCCCACCAGGGCCACGGGGAAGCCCAGGGCCGGCCCCCTCCTGCGCAAGGGTCGGTCCTTTGCTCCCGGACAGGTGCAGCCAGAGAGGGAAGGGACGACTTGGCAAGGAGCCCCCGCCCCCCGCGCGCTCAGCGCAGCTCGAGCTGCACCGCCGACCCGCCTGGCCTGAGCGCCTGCGTCGGAGTCGGAGAGGACCGGAAAGAAAACGAGTAGGGGTCGGCGGTGGGTGGGGTAGGAGAGACTGGACGTGAGACTCTCCACATTGGAAAATGCCAGCACATTTGAGGGACGCAGTGAAGGCGCAAAGTGTCAGACAGAGAGGAGCAGAAAACGGAAAGAACTTAAGAACGAGGGTATAAAACTAACCGTGGGCAGTAAGAGAGAAAATGAAGAGGCATCAAGTAGGACCGACATGAGAAAGAATGAGGAGAGGGGTAATAAAGGAGAAGCAACAGAAAAAGAGGAGGGTAAGAGCGGGTGTTACATACTTAGACCCCCCACAGTATGAAGCCAGAGAGAAGCGGGGCTGAGGAGGGGTTCAAAAGGAGCGCGGCGTGGTATCTGCCTGCGTGAAACCCCCGAGTGTGTACAGCCAATCTAAAAGAGCGAAAGAAAATAAATAAAAAGTGGGAGGAGAAGCAAAGGATAGGAGAGAGAAGTGGAAGACCGAAGAATGAGGAAAGAGAAGGCGAAAGAAATACAGTACCAGGGTCACAAAGAGAGGAAAGAAGCGCCCGGATCGCCCCAGGCAGTGCCCCACCCCCACAGTGCCCGCCTCACACCCAGAGCTCCGTGCCCCGTGCCACGCTCCCTGCTGCCTGGGGCACCTGACTTTTGTCCCCCAGAGCTTGACTCCTACAGCCAGCTCCTTCCCCGCTCCACACCGGGTGAGAGGCCACCCCACTCCCAGTCCCCCTACTGAGCAAAGGACGGCCTGCACCAGCAGCCTGGGCTCCACCAGTCATAAAGCGCAAGTGGGGTTCCTGGGTCCCTTGCCTCAGGATCCCAGGATCTCCAGAGCTAGGGAGCAGTTGCTGTCTGTGCCGACTCCTCAGACAGGATCAAAACAGCATGAAAGAAATCAGAGAGAGAACTTTGTCGTTGGCAGGAGCTGGACTTCTAAAACCCCCTTCCGCCCCCATAGGCTTCAATATTAAAAAAACCCCTAGGAGCCTCAGACACTGTATTAATTAGTGCAACCACCCATGAAAAGTTGGGTTTGGAGCGGCATTCTTTGCCCTGTGTGAAAAACCAAGTCTAATAAACAATTGTTAAGTTGGCCTGTTGCCGCTGGTAAATTACATAGCATTAAAAAAATAATGCTTTTCATATTAGGCACTAATTAAAGGTTGGGACAGCTTTAAAACAAGAGAGGGAGGGGGGAAATCAAAGAAAATATAAAAATGTTCTTTCAAGAGTTATGGGAGGTTAATAAAGTATGTCTGTTAGACTGAGCCTACTTTGCCCCTAGCTACAGCCAAACTGGAGCCACCACAATTGGGTCTCAATAAGATAATGATATTCCTTTCTCTGCTATTAAAAGCCTCCCAGTGCAAACTTAAAATGATTTATTTAATTTAGGAAATTATGAGGTGTAACTTCAAAGCCCGGGCCGTTAGTAATGGAAAATACCAGGTTGTTTAAAATTATAATAATAATTGTTTGGAGGACTCGGGACATCAAAGTGTTTTCATCAACAAATGCAGAGAGGTCGGAGGAGGTTGGAAAGAGTCAGAGGAGGTGGATGGAGTTTGGATTTGATTATTATGAACCTTATCAGGGCAGGATTCAGGATTCCTGCAGCCTAGTACTCTGCTCTGCTTTGAAGCAGGATATTTTGGAAAGTAGTTTTACTGCTTTTTATTTAGTTCCTAGCAGGGAGGAGGTGGGAGGGTGGCTGCTGGGGGGGGGGGCTATAGGGAAGGTGACAGCAGGCTTTTCCTTCTTGCTGTGACTACTTTATTTCATTAAGTGGCTGTGTATCACCAATCTCAAAAGTTTTCTTTTTTTCTTACATAAAAGGGGCAACAGGCACAATCAGCTTCACCAACCAGGCCCTGTGATTTTGGGGAGGATGTGTGTGTGACGTGGGTTCTTTTATAAATGAGGTTTATGCTTATTTCAAATCCAGCAGTGGAAAGAGAATGGGGGTAGGGGAATGGCCTCTCCAACCCGTGGCAAATGAGAGGCTTTTATAGCGAAGAATGGCGGTGGGAGTTTTCATTCGGTCAGACAAGGTTCTGCTCAAAGGCAGGGATCCTCTTTTCAGTCGGGTCAGGCAGACGTTTCGCCAACGCGCGCTCTCAGCATGGCCTGTGCTGCCTGTCTCCTGCCACCCTGCCCTGCGGGGCCAGATCAGGACCGAGGACACTGGGGGCTGAGTGCTGCGACCCTTGCAATGGGAGAAGCTGGGATGCTCTGCCAGAAGCCCCTCACAACCATGAGGGGTGCGAACCAGGACCAGACTCCAAATCTAGGTTGCGTCCTTGCTGATGGGCTTGCCTTGCCAACTATGATGCCCACCTCCTGTACCCAACCTCGGCCTGGATTCCTCAGCCGCTGCCTACCAGCTCCGTGACCTCAGTGAGCCCCTCTCTGAGCCTCAGTTGCTTCAACTAAACTTCTCGGAAAGGTTTGTGGCGACATGCGCACGTGAAAGAAAATAATAGCTAGTTCCTCGCTTAACAGAGTCTCCGGAACTCCGTAAAAATGTGATTTGCTGCTTTCCGCCCCTCTTTGAAAACTCAGGACCCTCCGTCTTGAACGTGTTTTGGACTAAAGCGTTTCAAGTGCGAAAGGGCAGGTGGTTCTGTGGGGCCTGTGGAGCAAAGCATCCAAAGAGCACATACTGATATTTTCGGCTTTAATGCGTACCTGCGTGGTCCTGGACGTGAGGTCCAGGGTAAGTGAGGGTGGCCTGTTGTCGCCGGTTCTCACCTTGGCCCTCTGACATGCTTGGTGTTCCCTCCTAAGGCTGGCAGAGGGCAGAAGGACGGAACTTAGCCTAGGGCAGGGGGTGCAAGGAGTCCCAGAGCAGGGCAAAGGGCTCCTCAGCATGCTGACCGGTTCATCTAGTAGCACTGGTGGACAATAATGTTGGAGCCTAAATAACTATTCAACCTCCACTCCGGCCTCAGTTTTCTTGTTTTTCTTTGCAGGATCTGGGGAGAAGGGGTGGTGGCTAGCTACCCAGACTGATCCTAGCCTACCCCACTTGCCATGCAAGACACACACCGAGATTCTCCAAACTGCGGACCTTTCTTCCCTGAGGCAAACTGCACCTTAACCCTGAGCCTGCGTCTCCAGATTGCCCACCCCGACCAGCTTTGCCCGGGGCTGCGGGGTCGGAGCGGCGCCGGGAAGGAAGGTCGGTGGACAGGCTAATTAGGGACCCAACTTGGTGGCTGATGATGAAACCAAGGACTTTTGCTTTTGGAAAACGTCATCTCCCTTAAATGAGTAAGGCTCAATTCAGACTTCGAGTTGAACAGGCTCAGTAGGACAGCAGGGGTGCCGTTTGGGTTAGGGTTACGACCAGGGCGGCTCAGCACCAGCACAGAGAAGGCGGGGAAAGGCCTCCGATTTCCAGCACATCCTTGGTTTGGATCCTGCTCCTGTAGATTGGAAGTGCTCCCCTAGAAGCCCCACTACACAGGGACGTTTCTGGTGCCCCGCTGCATGTAAGGTGCCTGCACAACAGAAACGGTTTTAAAGCGCCAGTCCTACTAGCCCGCAGCGCGGTTCTACTCTTTCTTCTAGGTTGCCAAGGTCAGGCGGCTTTGGTCCATCGGAAAATAGACCCCAGCAATTATGACCATAAGTAGTTGCTTCTGACTTATTTGTGAGACAGAAAACTGAATTTAAAGTCTGTCCTCAGTTTCCTCTACCCATCACCTTTTTAACGGGCATTATCCCCAAACCCAGGCTCACAAACTTTCTGCCATTTATTTTGCACTAGAATAGGGACTTGAATGAACCCCCTTCTCCCTTCAGGCTCAGAACTTGCTGGAGTCTGTCTCCCAGGAGGAGATAGCTCTGGTACACAGAGGCAACTCAACATATTCCTGAAATGGCAGCTGGCATCCATCCCTCCAACCCAGTGGGCTGAGTTGCTATTTCCAAATGCAAAGAGTCATACGTCCCTTTTTCTCAGCTTTAAGGACCTGGTCTTGATACTTGCAAGATTTCAAGATTTCCCACCCATCATGGACAAACTACTCGAACTCGGGTGACCTCTCCTCCTCACCACTTCTTTTCAATTTATTTTCCACTGTAGTTTGCAAAAGCTGTAGTAACAAGTCCATTTCTTTTCCATGAACAACAAAAGCTACCAGAAGACCATTTCAAAGTATCTCTATATTTCAACTGCACCCCCAAACCTGCCACAACTCTTGATTGATTTACATTAAAATAATAATTAAAAGGAACAGGCCCCTCCTGTATCTGGACATTCTTGAGCTAAGCCCAGTTTAAGTGCACCTTTTAAAATAATTATGAGTTGGGACAAACTTTACTGCAATAAAACAAATGTTTAATTTAATTCAGAATAAGAGATAAGAAATAACTCTTCAATAAAATATATAAAATTGTACAAGGCACCCTTTCAAAGGGATAGAAGTATATTGGGGGTGGGGGAGAGAAGAAAGACGGATTGGAAGGTAAAATACCAGGAAGCTAACTGGGCTGTTTGACAACACCATTTTTAGCAAGTCAAAACATGGCTTTACCCTCTGCCCCCAACGTAAAAAAGTATATAAATTTTCCTAATAAGTTTAGCACATACAATAGGCACACACACACAGAAAGCATGATTTCTCCCCCTTCCTGGTTCTATTAAGTGTGCAGGAACATTCAGTATATAGTTAAATGGTTACAAGATACTCATTTTTTAAGCAGAAAATTACTACACCCCCCCTCCCAAATCACCATTGCAATATGAAAGGATTGACCTAGTATTTCACAGAAATCATCAATTCCTCCTGACAAGTTTTAATTTTTTACCCTCCAATTGCCTAAAATGTAGTTATTGAAACAGAGATTAGGAAGTATTCCTATTTTCTACCCACTGGAAGTATTCTTAAGATTATTTCATCTCCCTCTTATTGATCTTAAAAAAAGTTACAAGTTAACTGTGTAAAGAGAGGGAAGAAAATTAGGGCCAAAGATGGTAGCATTTAATGAGATTTTTCTGATGTACATAAAATGCAAGTACGTTATACAGCCCTTCCACTTGAAGAATTTATCCATATCTACTTTCTATGTGCACTGTGTCTACTTCTAACGTTTGTTTTCCATAAGCAAAAGTCAATCATCCTATGAAAATCAGTTTTCATAAATAATTTGTCTCCCCCTTTCAAGAAATACAACAAATGGACATACAGTCACTCTTCAGAAGGTGATCAGTAGAAAAATGTATATATGTGTATAAATTTTGCCTTTCAAAATAATTTGCATTTTTATGTCTGCTGTATAAAAACATCTTATATTTTATTATATATATTTATACATAAGAACTGTCAGAGCCAATCTTTGTAAAAGGAGGAGGGGGCATGTGGAAGATTACGCCAAGAAAACAGGACCTGGTGCCGACCACCTGAACAAACTTTCATCTATGTCATGTGGCCCACGGCCTTGCTGCTCTTGCTCAGAGTGGTGTAAGCAAGGTTTGCACAGCAGGAGGACTGGGTCAGTGCAGCCTCCTGGGAAAGAAGGGGGAACCCTTTGAAACAAACATCCATCGTGGAGTCTGTCAACCCGGCCCTCCTTAGGATAGGTGGTACATGCCATATCCGACGGGTGTGGCATAGAGTCCGACAGGCGGGATAGGAAGCACAGGTCTGTGGAAAGGGTAGGACGTTCCATATAGAGACGCTGCTTGCAGGGGCGAGCTGATGGGGAAAGGAAGACTGAAACCGGAGGGCAGCACAGGTTTCGCAGCCATTTTCAGCTTTTCCAGTTCTGCCTCCTGCAGTCTTTTCGCCTTGGCCCTTCGGTTCTGGAACCAGATTTTGACCTGGGTCTCTGTGAGGTTCAGAGAGCTGGAGAACTCTGCCCGCTCTGCAATGGAGAGGTACTGTTTCTGGCGGAACTTGCGCTCCAGAGCTAGGAGCTGGGACGTGGTGAAAGGTGTGCGTGGCTTCCGATTGGTCTTGTGCTTCCTCAGGGTGCAGGTGGTGGGGCTCATGTGTCCTAGAGGACAAAGAGGGGACTCAGTTAGCAAAGGTGGGCTTCTCTCCAGGTGGTTTGTGCAGGTCTCCTCTCTTAACTGAGAACACTTGGCTTATACATACACACATACTTGGTTTCATCTTTCAAAAAGGTATCTCTGTCAACTGTATTTTTTTTTGGTGGGAGAAGGTTGAGAAGGACCAAATTTAATACAACAAACTGCTTCTTTGAAAAAAAATTGCTCTGGGAATTTAATGGTGTCATGGAATGTTCTACGTGGAAAACAAATAGCATTAGAGATAATGGAAATACAACACTCATGCACAAAACCCTCAGAAGTCAAGGGAGCTGAGGGTGGTGAGAAATATAGAACTTCATGAATTTAATCCCTTGTCTTTAAAAGGAGAGGCTGGGACCATGATTATCCGTACCCCCCCCCAGGCTGTGACAGTCACACACACAACAAGGAAAATGAAGAAGTTGTTAGACACTGGGTTAGCTGTTTCCCTCAGTCCCCTCTCTGAACTGGGAAAAGTTGGACTGCATCAGCACATTTATGAAAAATAATCATGCAGATAAGGTCTGTGGTAAATTAATGGCAACTCTGGATATGGGGGCAGACCTATGCAATAACCAACCACACAGCTGCCATTCCATGCAGTCTACAGATTATAAAAGCTGAACATCATTTTACAGATCTGGATGTGGGTTAAGTTTCTTGGCTGGGTGCTTCGGTAATATAAACTTTACTAAGACGGAGGGAAAAATTAGCTCGCCCATAAATGTACATGTCAGAGGAAATCATGCTGCCTCCGAATTGAGAGCACATGATGACATTTTAGTCATCTGCTCTACTCAGTCTATGGTTCAGGGCAAATGTGTAAATGATTAGTTTGTCTCCTGAATTTAGAAGTGGGGAATAACAAGCAAACTACAAGTATGGCGGTGGCATCCAGGCTCTGAATTTAAAATGGATTCGATTATAGGAAGTCATAGGGCTAGGATATGCTGGTGATGATTCCAGTGTCAACCAACTTTAGGCTTGTTTTCAGGGTAGGGGGAGGAGCGCACAGCCACGGGAATAGAGTGCTAAACAATTAATGTTCTGCCTTTGGCTTTTATGAGCTACCGATAATTTTCCAAATGCAGCCACAGTAGCAACTCCAGTGCGCTCGTTGGAGAATGCCACTTTTCTTGTTTAGTTACTTTGGTGGCCCAAAAAAGTTTACATTTCATACTCCAGAGTGGTATAGCTCAAGTCCCAACCCAGCCTCCATTTCCAACGAGACACAGATCTGTCCCAGTGTCACATCATTAACCTCACTTTACTGGCCCAAAAATAAAACCAGCAGGTTCCACAGTCAAAGAGCAGACATCTGAGAGTAAGATGGGCAAAAAACTCCCATAAAAGTCTAGAGTCTTGCATATGCTAATACCTAAGTAAGCTGGAGAGCAGAGGAGCCTATTTCCTCATTTAAAAACTTCATAACACTACTGACACCATCCTAGAACTCTTAGGAAAACTGCAAAGGTCTTACCCTTCCCTAACCTGGCTAGGATAAGAAGGAGCCTGCTCTTAGCTTGGACACCGAGTTCCTAGTAGTATACTGCACTTCGCTCCCTGCTGTGCGAAGAGGTTTGAACCATCTAAGCGCTTGGGCGGGGTAACTCTAGCTGCTCTGTGGGGCTGCCTTGGAATTATGAAAGCCAGGCGATGGGGATCTGTATATCAAAGCCATAAAACTACTAAGTTTCCTTCCAGAGCACCATTACCCACCCCACTTTAAACTAGCCAGAGGAAGGATGCGATTACACAAGGCAAAATAGCATTTATCCTACTTCCTCCGAATAACAAAACCAGGCCCCGGAGGGTGGCTCCCTAGTTTCCAGGCTCTGACGTGGTCGCTAGACACTCCTTGGCCCACCCTGATATCACCGGATCACTGGGCTCCCACTAACGCTCCCAGAGCCAAAGTATCAACAACCCTTCCGTCTTAAAATGGTATCTTTTCTAATAGTATACGCTCCAGTATTTGTGCAAAGGTAATATCTAGGATGCAAAGCTGCCTTCCAGAGGACAGAGAAACTAGAGTAAAAGTCAGAAATGGTTTCAGGACTAGTGGGGAGTTGCCCTCTCCCTGACTAAGGATGCCAGGATTTCTGACCTTTGACTATCATTCCATTTAAGGCCTGAATCTTTGATGTGCTGCTAACATTGCCCCAGGCCTAAGAATACACATGCACTGAAATTTGTTAATGTGTTCAGTCTTGATGTTTGTAAGCCTTTAGTTCACTATCAGTAAAATGGGTAAATAAAACCTATTTTTCAGAGTTTTCTGAGTACCACATTTTAGAGCATCAGAGACCTATTACTTGGTAGGTGATCTTTAAATGTCCCCAAGCTTTTTGCTGGGCCCAAACTGCTGATCCCTCTAAACTCTGCTGAAATGTTCATCTGTTAACAAGAGGCCGGCTGCTGCGGTACAAAGGAGATCAGATAAGATAATATGGTGAAAAGTGCTGTAAAGCGCTGTGCAAACTTGAGTTTAAATTCTTTTGAGTCCTTAATCTCTTGGCCCTTTGAGTCTTTCAGAATTTCCAGCAGGGTGGAGAGAGACTGCCCGAGGGGACAGCCACAGACGCCTGGGTACAGGATCTTGTTTTGTTCACAAAATATTGTGCACCTCCAGTCTTTTGAGCTAAATAATGGAAACACAAAGGTTTTCTTCACCCAGGGGCCCTCTCTCTCTCTCACCTTCTTTAAAGGTACGGGAGGGGTCGCTCAGGGAAGGAGACAGAAAGAAGAGCACTGAGAAATCACAAAAGCCAAGAAGTTCACCCAAAAGGACCATACGGAGTGGATTCTCAAAATCAAGGGTAGCTGCTACATCTAGAGATCACCACAGCTTCTAGAAATGGAGGGCAGGTGCACCTGGACCTGGTCTCTAGGCAGACAGGACAAGGAAGGCTAGGGCACTGCAAGAAAGGGCAGGGCTTGGACACAAGACCCCCATGTCCAGTGTACAGACTGTCCGTGAGCACAGCCAAGCAAATGCGGCCTTCACAAAAGCCTAAGCATCCACCTCTGAAAATGGGGGTAGCCACTGCTTACAAGCCTTTTTCTATACTGTGGGGCGCTAGCGAGGATACGGATCTGGTGGGCTAAGGAGCATCACCTCGTAAACTCTGAAGCCCTGCTGGAATGCTGCTAATTATTACTGTGCGCCCAGCCCGCTCCCAGCGAACCAGGCGCTCGCTGTGGTACAGACAGGGTGACGTTTCCTTTCTGCTTCTGTCTGTCACCATCTATTCCTGGGATCTGGCTCCCCCACCAGCCGAGTCCCACGAAAAGTAATGATTTCCACTGAATGCCTCATTAGACTCCAACAACCTCATCTTTAAAATGGGAGCGCACTTCGCAGGGCTACGCATTTCAAAGCGCGGTGAGCCAAGCAGCCTCGCGTCCAGCCCTGACTTCTGCGCTCTTTAAACGTAGACCTCCCTCACTCCCCAGGAGAGACCTCACGGACAGTGAACAGAAACACGCCCAGTGGCCGGAGCACAGGACTGAGTCCTGCAGACTCACGCCGAGTGACCCCTTAAGGCCACTTGGGGTTCGCTGCTCGGAGCCCAGCGAGTACGCCCTGGTGCTGAGCACTTTGAGCAGCGAGCGGACCCGGACACGCACAGCACCGAGGTTTCCCGGAGAGCGCCCCGGATGCGGACGGCGGGCTGATTTCCCCGGATACTCAGCACTACTCAGCTCGCGTCCCCAGCGTACAGTGCACGCGGAGGGGGCTCCGAGCCCCGCCTGAACCCCGGTCCTCAGCCCCCGCCAGCTCCCCACGCCCCGTCCCAGCCCGGTGCCGACCCGGCGCGCACTCACTCGGCGGCGGCGAGTATCTGCCGGCTTCCTGCATCCACGCTGCCCCGTCTTCTGAGTTCTCCGACTTGACCAGAGGCCCGGGACTGTGCGCCTCCCGGGCGCCGTGTCCGGGTAGCAGCAGTGGCCGCAGGCTGGCCCCGGCCGAGGCGCTCTCGGCAGGCAGCGGAGACCCCGCCTTGGGCGGCTTCTTGTCGGACATGAGCGCCTCCACGCTGAAGGGCAGGCTGGAGACCTTGACGCGGCGCTCCTCGGAGCCCCCCTCGGCGCCCCCAGGCCCGGGGCCGGGCCCTGCTACCATGGCCGGGCCCTCCTCATCGGACGAAAACAGGTCATTGCCTTTGGACGGAGAAGCCATGACTTCTCTGCCCCGCGTAGCTCCGGACGCGCGACTCCGCTGGCAGCCCCTCAGCCGCGGCTCAAACTTTTTGGGGGGGAGACGGGAGGGGCGCGCTGGGAGCCGAGCCTTTCCTCCAAGGGGAAGTGGGAGACGCGGCGCAGCCAATCCGCGCCGGCCCTGGTGATGACGCCACAGACGCTTACCTCCGATTGGTTCTTCCAGAAGAGGCTGGAGGTTTTTTTTTTTTTTTTTTCCTGTTTGAAATAAATTAGGAGTTAATTACAGGAGCAGTCAGCAGAGTTGTTATTAGGCGATCCCTCAAGGGTTATAATCACGCCAAAACTGAAAAGTCCAAGACGTAATTAAGGCCGATTATTTAAAGAGGAAGTTCGCTGAGTCCCATTTCTTTCTTTGACCCCTCTTGAAAAGGCATCTCGTTCTCATCCCACTGTGCCCGTCCCACAGCCTGAATACGCTTAAAACCCGCAGTTAGGATAGCAGGAACTGCGCTGAAGCTCCTACTATGCACGCAAGCTGGCCTGACTTTGCAGCTCTAGTAGACAGAGCTGAGAAGCACGGGCCAGCGTCCTTGCAAGTAGCAGGCGTGGTGCCGTGAAGAGCAGTGTCTGGTCAGCAAGCGCCCCACAGCCTCCGCTATTAATATAACTCGCTCTTCGAGGAAAAGGGGCCAGAGGGGGCCTGAGAGGTGGCCAGGGGCTGCCTTCCCCAAATGATTCATCCTGGAGAAGTTAAGCAGCAGCCGGGTCTCCTCCACTTAGACACTCCGTGCTAAGTCCCCGCCGCGACGCCAGCGCACAGAACTTTTGGAAACCAGAAACCTCGCGTGTCTCGGCCCCAGAATCCCCTTTCCTCAGAGATCCGCATTTGATTTTCTCCCAGAGACGACCAAATGCAAAGTATGTCCGTCAGTTTGCGTCTGAGCTTGTTTCATGTGTGTCTGTGCCACTGTTTGCTTTGAAAGGTGGAGGCGAGGGGGACAAGTCGCCCATGATAATATTCAGTGCCTTCCCTGTTCGAAGTCTCAGAAAGACCGTGTTCTACATTAGCACACCCAGGCCTCAGTCCCTTTTCGGAAGCACATTTTTATTTACTGTACCTTGCGAAAAAGAAAAGAAAATGAAAATTTAAAAATGCATAGATATCTCTAACCCACCCCAAATTATACCCTCAGTATTGTGCACCAAACCCTCAATGATGACTGTCTCAGCCAGGGCATAGAGAACGCAGAGGCCTCGAATCTCTACGAGACTCCGCAAGCCGCGAGTGCAACGCGTTCTTCCAGTGATGCTGCAGGTGGCAGCTACTTTTTCCTATATCTGAACCATTATTCCCAGAGGAATGAGGTGTGGATCGGGTGGCTCGCTCGCGCGCTTTGCGCACACACACACACAATCAACTCTTCCTAAAGTTTCTAGAGCTTTGGAAGGAAATGACAGTGTTTTAAACTATTTAAAGGACCAAGGTTCGGAAGCTTGCTTCACAAACATTTGCCTGAAGTGAAACTGTGTTGGTCCCAGAAGGAAAGGAAAAAAAAATCAGAATCTTAGGGAGTAAAAACAGTCTTCATCGACCAGCTGCTTCATTTGGGTTCTGGGAAAGTTATAGAGCAAAGAAATTCTAACCATTGTCTTCTAAAAACCTTTGGATCTCTTTCCACCGCAAGAAACACACTGTCGTCCTTGTCTTCTCCTTCCTCTTCTCCTCTTCCTCTTTTTCCTTTTCTTTTAAACAAACTGAGACTTAGAGAAAGTTTAAAAAACAACTATGAAGGCTATCTTGAGATGTATTTTCCCCTTGAGTCATACCTGATGAGAGCTGGCTTGATATGCATCTCAAACGCAGTACAGGTAAATCCAGACTAAGTTCTGTGCCTTCTAGATGTATGAGACAAGGTGCTGGCTGTATAATTTGAAAGCAAATTTGAAATTCGTTTAGTCCTCAGATGCCAAACTGGACAAAAGTGTGCAACTTTCAGCTGAGCTGAACCCAGCCAAAGGTTGTATAATTTTTTTCTGAAAACTCAGTGTTAATTGTCAGCGTAGGAGTACAGGGGTTCATTTCTGAGAATTTAAAAAAGAAACAGTCTATGGGCGTACTTTTATCTTAATAAACTTCTCTAAGAGAGGAAAAAGTTTCTCTCCTCACTATGTTAAAGTCTTGGTGTCCAGGCAGAAAACAAAAAATATAAAGCCAGAAAGAGGAAAATAGTAGAAAAAAAATCTTTAAATAGCTAAAATAATAATCAGAGAGCCAAGGTCTGGCCATGAACAGGACCGGGAGATAACCAGCCTGTTGGCCATACCGTCCGCCAGGTTCCACCGTACATTTTGCTGGGGCATAGACCTTTCAGGAAGGGTCTTCTTTCCGAATTGTCTGCTCCAGGGCTTCCGGGAGGAAGGCTGGAGCCTCAACATGGCTGTAGCTCTTTATGCCAAGCCCAATCTGTGCATTCGCTCCCAAGGGCGACTGGGCCTTCAGAATACTTTAGTAGCTTTTCTGATATCGCTACCTTTGCAACACTATTTTGCCTTCTTTGCTCAACTTTTTCTTTTTAAATCTCTAAAATGAGAGGTAATTCCTACCTGGGATGGGCTCTTGTGGGCATTAAATTCAGTAGGTTTCCTAAAATAACCAAAAGGAGTAGGGGACCAGCTTAAAAGGCATTCTTGGATATTAAAAAATATGTATTTAATGCTTTTACTCCTCCGGGACCAAAAACTAAGGCCCATCTCTCACCTTCATGGATCTCATGGTTGGGCCATTGTAAAATCTACAGGGCCAGGAGTTGGTTGGTTTACCCTGGCTTGAGTATAGTCCCTCATTAAGGGCCTCGCTTTAACACCTAAGAGATACTCTGTAGATGCTGTGTCCCGGCGGTGGTCGTGTGTACGTAGCTATAATATTTGCAAGTGGAAAAACGGGGGTTCTAATCCGAACTCAGCCGCCCAGAAGACCTAACTGCGGATGAGACCTGTTCAGAAGTGCATTTGTTTCTTCCAACACATCGCTTCGAGCGGAGATTATTGTCCCCATTTTACAGATGAGGCCCTAGGACAGCAAGCGTTCAACGCGCTGCCCAAGGTCACACATGTAGAGGCTGGGAGACCCGCGAATCCCCCCAGTGCGCGGGCCTCTCCCTCGGGTCCCCTGACCTCCGCGTTCCCTCGCTCAGGGGGCTTTGCGCCCAGACCCGGCCGGTCCATGAGCCGCTGCGCACGCGCGCCCGGATTCCCCAGGCAGACACCGGTTGCAAACTGTGGAGCGCTGTGCGCAGACCGCTGCGTCTGCAACCGCGAGGACCGATCGCGGGATCCCGGAGGCGAGGAGGCGGAGGGGGAGGGGTGGCAAAGGGGGCTGTAGACGGGCCAGGGCTGCGGGCAGGCGCCAGGCGCGGGGAGATGAAAGGCGGGCTCGGGGGAAGGGGCTGCGCCGGGTGACCGGCTCCAGCCGCGCCGGGCGCCCCGCCCCCGCTGCCCGGGGCAGAGGCGGCTGCCCGCGCCGGAGCCGCGTTAATTGCTCTCGGCCCCGGCACTCAGCCTGCGCGGAGCCGGGACAACCTCGCTCCAGGAGGAATGACAATTCGCCCTAATGGGACAACCTCACTCCCAGAGGAGTGACAATTCCTTCTAATGGGCCGCTTGTTAGCGGCCTATTCTCCCGAACCCGGGTATCAGAAGCGGGCAGACACGCGGGCGCCAACGTCCGCCAGGAATTCCACAACATTGCTCTCCACCCCCCGGACATTCGCTGTGTGACCTCGGGCACAAAACTGCTCCTCTCTGAGCTCGTGTTTCTTACCTGTGCGGTATGGAGTTGGAGTGGGCAGATCCAACTCGAGTAGGCCAAACATGTTCCCGGGCACTTAGAGAAGTCCCTCTGGGAGTTGCGCATCAGGGAAGCGAGGTGTCGGGATTCAAGGTCACCTCTGGGGACGTGATTGTGGAATCCCGGAATCTAACCCGTGGGTTGCAGATCCTTTGCCTACGCCCTACACGGGTTACTGAAACCCTGAACCCTGAGTTGGCTCCCCACTTCACAGCTGAAGTTGAGGGGAAGGGAGGGAGGGGCTGGGTTAGGTGGTAACGTCGGGCAAACCCTAATTCCGTCCACGCCCCGAAGTCAGCCAGGGTATGCTGCGGGAGAGCGATGAGAGGAAGCCACAGAAGCTATTCCTTGACGGAATCCTTCCCACAGCAGGTGTGAGGGCTCCCCAAGGGAAGGAGCCAGAGTCCTCAGCCCGTATTCAAATACAGTCCCCGTTTCTGACCTTTTCTCATCATTGCCTCTGGGGTTTCCTCTCTGAGAAAATGAGGATTCTAATGCCCAGACTACAGGGCTGCTAGTGAAGACCAGTGTCAGAAGCCCAACCCCAAACCGGCACCTTGGCTCTGCCCTCAGCTTCACGCGGCTTGGTTGGGTGGTTTGCAATAGGGTTGAGCCATTTATTTTCTATGGGACTCAAGTCACTTCACTATGTGAAGTCACTTCATCTTGTGGGACCACAGTTGTCTCATTTGTACTAGGGTAGTTGTATACTATTATCTTTTCTTAAATCATTATCAATATTGTTAAACCTCTTTTTCCAGTAGGTCCTTGTGGCATCGCACACTTCCAGGCTCCGGGGTTGGAATGTTGGGTGATTTGAGGCATGGAACTGCAGTTCTGTTGATCCTCTGTTAACTACCAACTTCGAGATGGAAGTAGATTTGCAACTCTGCCGAGTGAAGGGTGAGGATTAAGGGAAAAAGAAAGGCTTTAGGTACACAGCAGGGATACCTCCCCTCTCCCAGCCCCTGGACACACCTTCCTGGCAGCTTCCTGATCCCTGGTGGGACTGCAGGGTAGTTGCCATGAGCAGGGCCCTGGCAGAGAAAAACCCACATGGCTCCCTTGAAGAGGGGGTTCCAGGAAGCTGGGTGGCTGCAGCAAGCAGAGCCCTGTAGTCATCCAAGCTGGCACCTAGGGGATTTTGCTGGGCCATGCACACACGTGTGTGCTGCGCCCTCGAGCTTACCTGTCTGTAAAGCCCAAATAATCACTCAAACTGGGCTGAGTTGACAGGAAGGTGTTTGGTGTTGGTTTTGGTTTTGGGGCTGGGACTGGACCCAAGGCTTTAGCAGTAAGCTTCCCTCCCGCGCCTGAGGTCTGGTAACTGGGTCTGGTAACTGATCCATCTTACTGTTTGAGAGGATAGAAACTTAGAACTTGATTACAGGTTGTTTTTTTTTTTTAATTTTTTACAATTAGAAAATACCTGGCAGAGATGCAAATCAGGGTTTGGCTGATTCTTAAATTTATGTATTTCACCCAAGGCAGAACTTGCTGCAAGTGGGAGGGGACACATCTGGAAATGCTTGCATCAAGGAAGAATCTACTATTTCCATCTTCCCCGGCTTGACAGATGGTTTATTAGGTCAGATGTGCTCGCTCACAGTGAAGATATGCAAGGAAAGGGAGCCCGGATTGTAGATTACCAAACAGTTCCGCAGGAATCTCCAATCTATTTTATTTGGTGACCTCTGCATCCCCTCAGTTCTAAAATGCAGCAGACAGGGAATAAGAGGAAGGGAGAAGAAAGCTTAGGGAGTTCTTTAATGGGCACAATTATATTTTTAATTATGGAAAATAGAATCTCTTTTAGTGGGTCTCCCCTTACCCCTTGTTGGAGGGAGAATGAACCGGATTTGCTTCACCTGGAGAATGAGGACAATTAGAAGCAGTTATTCCAAATTTTGTTAGTTATTTCTAGAAGAGGGGTTGAGGTTTGGGGTTGGGCCCAGGCTTTGGCCAGCCCTGGGAGAAGGGGCTGCTTGTCCAAGTGGGTAGGTACCCTAGCTGCCAAAACAGGAAAACTATAGTTTGGGGCTGTGAGTGGGTGTGTGGGGGGGTCAGTTGAATGTACATAATAAGCATAGGACCCTGGATTTGTTATCCACCCACCCCTATTAAAAACAAAACAAAGAGAAAACTGCCTCCCTTGAATTTGGTGCAAATGGACTTTGCCTAAGGCAAAGGGCTTTCTCATCCAAGACCTCTCTTATTGAGGATCCTCCTCCTCCCTCCTCCCTCCTCCCTCCCTCCCTCTTTGGGTCTGTAGGGTTCCTTTCACTACACAACCATCTGCAGCTGGAAGAGACCTGGGTACTTCCCTGCGGCCCCCTAGGGAGGTATGCAGAGAGCACGTGGGGTTTGGCTCTCAAGGTACCTGTGCCTCTCACCCTGAGGAACCCACTTCAGATCTGGGTACACAGATACCTAACGTGGGGGCCCCAGGATTCATCACATATACACAGTGCTGTATCCGCACCCAGGGAGCCTCTGGCACAGCAGATGGTCTATAAATACTGACTGAATAAAACAATAAATCCAAGAGGTGGCTGAGACTACAGGGATGGCTCACTGGGAGATTATTTCTCTTATTTCTCCAGTGACTTTGGCATCCACTTTGTGTGGTGAAGGCTGGTCTCTGTGTTTTAAGGATTGGGACTAATTTTGGAAGGGGAAAGAGGATCCAGGAGAAAGAGGGTAGAATGAAACTGTCCAATGGGATAAGCTGAGTGTTCATTCCACCACAGATTCAAAACTTACTAGCCTTTCTATGATCACATTCCCCTGTAAAGAGTTAGTCGCTTTACAGAGGAGGAAAAAGTTGGTGAAGTTGTCGCCTGCCCATGGTCATGCACCATCCGGTACTCTAGTGGTCACCTCAGCTCAGGTAAGTGGACCTCACTCCAGAGCTGGTTTCTGTTTCTCACTCTCATGATGGTATTTCTTTTGTTTCTGGTTTAAAGTAGCCAGAGATACTGCACTGCACTGTAATCCTTACACTTACTTTGGTAATGTTTTAATTTTACTGCCTTTTCAGATTTTTTAAGATGTGTTTCTAAGATGTAAGAAGACCTCAAAGTAGTTAGAAAAATATAAACTGGGATAGTGTGAGTTTCTGAGCCCCTGACGATGGCGGTCGGTGTTACGGAGGGCTCATGTTGCGCCAGGCTTTGCTGTAAGCACAGGATGTAGATCAACTAATTTAATCTCACAACCACCTTACTTGGTAGATGCCATTATTATGTTCATTTTACTGAAAGTTCTGATTTCCAGACATGGAAAGTCCAGATACAAGGGATTTCATTTTTGGTCATGTATTTTTAAAGGAGCCCTTCCCTCTCCATTCTTTTACTGTCTTCCATGCCAAGAAAAGAATAGCTGTCCCTCTTTGCACAGGAGAAAGGAATCAGGGCCGGGAGCAGAACTGTATACAAACGGTACTATAACGGCCTCTGAACTTTTTGAGAGCCGCAAACTTTAAACATTGACCTTTTACATAGCAATAATACTGTTCGTAGATTCAATACCCCATGTATTGTAGTTTGATATAAGCAGCATGCTTTCCCTTTGCCATCTTGCCACACTGCATGGCGTTTTGCGAGTGGATCTGCAAACCTCTGTGGGCAGGATGAGAGAATGCCTCCACAGGAGCCAGGCCTCAGATGAAAGGCGGGGGTCCTGAGCCCCACATGTCCCTCCCTCACTGGGTGACTCTGAACGGGTCCTTCTGCTCTCTGGGGCCCTTGTGCCCCTCACTGGCAAAATCAGGAGGTTTAGTTGCCTGTCATGTCTGTTCTGGTTCTGCGGTTCTATGATAAACGAATGAGTGAGGGCCCGAAAAATTCAGCCTGCTCCTTGTTCTGGCTACCATCGACTGACTAAGGTTTCCAGAAAGGTGGAGGCGCCCAGTGGAGAGAGCCAAGGAGTCACACTGGGTAGGCTGGAGCCCAGTTTTATGCTGTACGAGCTGTGCGTCCTTCAGCAGCTGTGTTCCCTCAACCCAGTTACACTCTCCACCAGAAAACAGGGGCTACTAAGCCCTATTTCAAGGGGTCAGAAAGATTAAATAGGATCATGAATATAAAATTTAAGGAGCACAATGACTCCTCTCCTGTTGCCTGTGGCTGGCCTCCCAGGTGAGGAAGGAGGAAAGTATCTGTATCAGCAGAGAAGTGGACTGCGAGGAAACACGGTTGATCAGTGTTAATGATGATCCAATTAGAGCTAGCGCTGTTGCTGTGGACAATTGCAAGGAGGCTTATGGAAATCACGCTTGCTAAGAGTCCTTAGGGCCTTTGGGCAGTGCAAGCAAGCTTTGCCCAAGCTGCCACAGAGGTCGTCCTTGGGAAATGATTTTGGACAGTCCCTGGACCGAGTAAGGTCGAGGCACGTGACAGTAACGTGATTCCGCTTGCAGAGATCTATAAACTCTTCCACTGTGTTCAGGAGCCCATCCCGGTACATCGCGAACACCACCACAATGACTGCTACCATCCCTGGGGATAAAATACTTGGCTCCCACCCTCAGGAGCCACAGCACTGGCTGGAAAATGACGACAGAGTGTTTGCTCCCACTGCGCTTACTTTCAGAGTATACTTATCTGTGGTTTGCAAAGTCATAGTATGCCATGAATTTCACATCGCAAGCATTTTGTTGTTTTAAAATAAGAATTCATTTAAAGTTAAACATTAATTGAAAAATAGCCCTGTTGTTACTGGGATAAGGCCAACAACGGTGATTGTTCTTAGACAAGGGAACAATCGTAGAGGTGGATGCCTGAAATTTGTGTTGACACTGATTTACAGGACGGAACACAGCATTTCCAGCAGCACAGAATCTAGCTGGAATCCAGCCCCACCTCTTCCTCGCTGGATGGCCTTGGGCAAATTACTTCCCTTCTCTGAACTTTGGCTCTGTTATCTGGGCCACAGCAATCATTGTGACCTCCCAGGATTGCAAGAAAAATTTACTGTAGAGATAATTGAGGGTCATATTATTATTATTATTATTATTATTATTATTATTATTATTACAGAGATCACAGAGGACACAGAAGCCTTTGCCTGGAAGTATGAGATTGTCAGTATTACTAGTAAATAATGACTAGGGGAATTTGGTCAAAATACAAGTTTATTTACCCTGGATTCAGTTATCTACTAGCTTAGCCGTAATTGCAAAAGAGGAGAGAATTCTTTGAAAGCTGAGTTCTGTTTAAAAGTCACTTAGCCAGTGTTTAACCAGCTTACCTTCAGGGGGTGGATGCGTGGACTGCCGTCCCCCAGCCTACACATCACAGTACACACAGTGTGTCTATACTCTAGAGCTACATTAAGATACATCGAAGGTAGAAGGAAGGCGGGGAAGTACTTCTACCGTCCTTTTCATGAAGAATGAAATGTTTTGCCTTATATCCTATTTTTGTTCCTTTCATCAATCTTTCCTATTTCCTTGCCTTCCTCCTCCTTTCGTGGGGCAGCTGTGTGCTGAATTCAGAGCTGAGATTCCTGACTTGAGAATCTCCAGTTTGGTTGGGAGGTAGCTCAAGTAGAACACATTCATAGCACAAATGACACCCTAGGTTTAAGCCTCAGCACTACAACAAACAAACAAACTAGCAAAACAAAACATCCAACACACTCTGGGAGGCTAAGGCAGGAGGATCGCTGCAAGTTTGAAGCTAGCAGGAACTACTAGGGAGACCCTATCAGGGGGGGGGGGCGTTGCTAGGGATGTGGCTCAGTACAGCGGCCCTGGGTTCAATCCCCATAATGCAAAACTAAACAAAGACAAAGCACAAGCAAACAACACAAACAAAACCTAAGAATCTCCCACTCCAGTGGAAATTTTTTTTTTTTTTTTTTTTTTTTTTTTGCGGTACTGGGGATTGAACTCAGGACCCTGCGCTTGCTAGGCAGGCGCTTATTCCACTGAGCTATATCCCCAGCCCGAGCCAGGTTCTTTTTATACCACTCTCTTCTCCTGCACTGTCACAGCGTTGGCCTGAAGACAGCTTATGAAACCTTTCATTAGTTGTTCACAGGTAAAATCAGGGGACTTTCAACAGAAATCTGCAATTCTGACTTCCCTGCATCCCTCTGAGGTGAGTGGTCCTCATGTGTTCACAAGAGCAGGGTCCCTTTAGGTGGGACCCGGATGCTTCAGTCCCCACTGGCTGGGGTTGGAGAGTGGCCCCCACCACAGGACATAAAGGAATGAATGGGTCTAAGGTGTTACAGATCATGCAGTTGAACCTTGGGAGGAAGGGAAGGCTGAGCTTTGAAGGATTTTGCTAGGCTGAGAAAGAGGAGTCTCCTAGTGAACAGGGCAATATGTGAAAAAGCGGGAGAACTGAAATGACCTTGTCTGTGTGTTTAAATGACAAGAGGGTGTGGAGAAAGTGTACAGGGGCTTGCAACAGACTGGGGCGAGGTGCAGCGGGAGTTGGGCCTTTGAGACTTGCAGCAAGAAGGTGAAAGTCTTCCCTTCCCTCTCTTCCCCTCCCCTCTCTTGTCCAACCTTTCCCTCCCATTTTCTTTCTGTCACCTTCTCTTAAATTCCTTTCTTGGAATTTCAGAAGCAATGGGTATTCACCACAATCCTGGAAATAAATCAAAGACATGTAAGAAGTGAACAGTCTTCTTTGGTCCTCTAGCCAAACTGTTGCCCAGCAAAACTAATATTAAAGATCTCAAGTGCATCCTCAGACACTTTTATCCACACACAAACAAGAAACAGCACATACCAATACCCAAAGGTAGAAGCGGATGGTGCCTTTGTGTGTGAGTGTGCGCGCGCGCATGGATGGTGGCAGCGTGAGTGACGTGCTACTCTATCTCTCTGACTTGCTTTTCTTGTTTAATTCCTATCCCAAGTATCTCATCATGCCATTAGATATAAATCTAATCTGTTCCTTCTCTAGTCCACCCTAGGGATATATTATAAGTCATTGAACCATTTCCTTGTAGATAGAATTTATGTTTTGTCCAAATTTTTACCACTACCAATAATTCTTGGGCGCAGGGAACCTTTGCCCACCTTCACCCTGGAACTCTTATTTTTAAAGGTTTATCTTGTCAAACTGGTAAGATTGCTGGGCCGAGTGTGTATATTTTTAACCTGAATGAAACCTTGCTGGGGTTAATTTTAATAGCCCTGTCCCCATGTGCATTCCCATCAGTGGTGTCCAGCTGGCTCTCAGTTCTGCCAGCACTCTCTTAGCAAGAGAGTGTGCTAAGTCTTCTTGGACAATGGATCCACCTGACTTTGTAATTAGCTCTGTTCTCTGAGCGGCAGAATGTGGGCCGAGAGTTCTATCCTTGGTGACCTCTTAACGGATTCTTGAGCAGTCATGTGAATATCCAAGCTTATGGACACAAACAGAAATATTTAACAATCTTGGACATTAAGATACGAGAGGTGGAATGGAAATTAATTACCTGTTCTGACTTTGACAGTGGATCCTTAGGTCAAGCACCTGGGTCTGTTCTTTGAAGAAGCAGACTATATTTTTTAGTTCAGCAGCTCTGTCCTAGACAGCGCTGCTAGGAGATGAATAGAAGCTAGAGTCAGACAGAAATGTGGAGCTATGTGACCTTGGGTAAGTCACTTAACCTCTCTGATCCTTAGTTTCCTCCTCTTTAGGATGGGAAGTAGATTTCCCATCCTGAAGAGTTGCTTAGAATATCCAATGATGGACTAGAGTAAGCACTTGTCTGTTCCTGGCACCTAGCAAACACTTAATAAATAGAAGTGACAGTTTTTGAAAACCATTGACTGAAATGACTAACAGAGGCCAGCTGACGATTTGTGGAGGAGGAGGAGGAGGGGTGATGGGAATTGTTTTCTGGGCCCACCCATCTCCATTTCTGAGGCTGGCTCTTGGTTACCTAGGCAATGCTGCACAATGTGAGCCGGGTGCCCCTGTGCGCAGCTGCCCGGCTCCTTGCGCTTGTGTGCAGCGCACATGACAGAGCCAACTTGGCCACTGGTTGACACCAGCACTAAGTCAGTTCTGGCTACTGCAGAGGTTGTGGGGCAAAGGGCTTCATTCCCACAGTGACAGGGAGTGCGAAGGCAGTTGGTGCAACATTAAAATAAACCATTGTAAGTAACATTTTAAATAATAATAATTAATGTAGCAACAATAACAAAAAGCAAAACTAAAAACCAAAAGCTAGTCAGTGCCAAGGAGAGGGGAGTTCCCCTGATGTGTTTATAAACATAGGAGGAAAAAAAATAAATAAAGGGAAGAGAGAGAAGCAGCCTAGAGCATTTTCTGGGCTCACCCCTCTGTTCTTCCCAGAATGTGTTTCTCATTACAAGGGGGGAACACAGGCCACACATGGGCAGCAAGAAACTATGCAGACAGGAAAGTAATTGGGGGTGTCAAGGTCGTGGGATAAATCTACAAGTTTGTTCTCAAATGTTGCCTCACTTTCACAGTAAATTTTTTTTTTAAAGTCAAATCATGACTTATTCGGCTGTAGGATGTGCCCTCCCATTACTCTAGGAAAAGAATGCAGTAGTTTTGATCTTGATCTCTATTCTAAAATCAATTTCATATCCATCCTATGTGGATTGGGTTGACTTAGAATTGGGACACTCACTTCGAAAAGGCTTTCCTTTCTGGCCTGGTGCAGCACATAGGAGGAGCAGATGCAGAGGGACCGCGGCCCCCACCTCAGAGCCCTGAACTGTCCAACACAGAAAGCAAGCTGTTTGCTCGAGCTTCATCAGCCAGTATCATGATGACTTAGGTTTCCAACTTCAGTCTCCTGAGTTTGAGTTCTTTTTCCAACACCACAACTGGAGCCAAAAATACTTCCTTCTCTTTGAAATTGCCCCCTGCTCGAGTCTCTCAGGCAATATAGGGGACCCAGACAGCCATATTTATATCCCGGTTCTAACATGGGGCTGTGGGACACTCTTAGAACTTGTAAAGGGGGCCCACATAAAAAAGCATCTCTGTGTTTCTCCTCCGCTTTCTCTCATTCTTTTAGTCAATCGCGTTTTCATTGTTAAGAAAACTCAAATGTCGTAAAAGTGATCTGGGTAGAAAACAAATAAAGATCTGCGCTGGAAGGAAAGCCCAGATTCCCATTATCAACAGCATTGGCTTTTTGGTAAATATTTACCGAATCCAGTTCCTCCTCCTTGTTTCCCTTCGCCTTTGACAAGAATGTTCCTCCATCTCAGCAGCCACACTGGCCCTGTTGGAACAGACGACGTCCAATGTTTCCATCATAAGGCATGTTTTCCTGGGGTTTATTACTCAGCTGTAAAAATGTGCTCTAGGCAAAAACTTGGCATATGAAGTCTCATCTCAGAGGTAATTGGTGGGGATTTTTTTTTTTTAAAAAAACTTTTTTGTTTTTACAGACAATCTTGCAAAGGGAAACAAAAAGGTCAAGAATTTACTGTTGGAATCTATGGGTTTTGCCCCCATGGGTTTTTCCCCCCCTGTTGGTTTGGTTTGCTCTGTATTATTTTCAGACTCCTCTAAGCAGACATCGGGAGGGAAAGTCATAGAGGCTTTAATAGCAGGCATTCATTTATTTTTCCTTCCACAAAGATTCACTGAATACTTACTGTGCACCCAACACAGTGCTAGGCTCTGGAAATACCACGCTAGCACAGAGTGCGAATATGTCTTGATTCTCACAGTGGTGGTGCATACCCATGCGCGCACATAAACCCCACACTTAACAGATGGGCTAAAACTTCAGTTTGTAAAGGTTGAGGATGTAGTTCAGTGGTACAGCACTTGCCTAGCACGAGGAAGGCCCAGGAATCACAACATTTCAATTTGTAGTCTGGTGGATGCAGCAGACACAAGTCAGTGGATGGTGCAATGCTGGGGTCCTTGCTTGAGACAGGCTGGCTTGGGAGGGAATTCAGGAAGGGGATGAGGCTACACTAGAGCCACACGAGGTCTGGGAAGGGGAGACTACCAATCAGAAGATAGAGAAGCACATGCAGTGGGTACAAGGGGCATGGTGTGCTGGAAGTGTACAAGGAAAGCTCCCTTGTGTATGGCTTCAGGACTAGGCTGAACTAGACTGAACTGAAGGGAGGAGATTCTCTTGCAGAGCATGCGCTCAGATTTCATCCGGGATCACCCAGCTCACGGCGCCCAACAGAGCTGCTAGCAATCCTGAGCGTTGGGTTCCAGGGTGTGCGCTCTGTATTCTTCTCTCAAGTATGAAGGGAAGTCCTGAAGGGATACACTGCACAGCACGAGATGCTGTAACTGCGTCTGGAAGGTCCTTCTGGCCTGTGTGGGAGACGGATGGGAGGGAGTCAGGAGAGCATGAGAGGGGGCTGCTGGCAGACCCCTACCCCTGTGTGAGTACAGGATGGGGCAGGCTAGACCGAGAAAGCAGCAGAGATGGCAAGAAAGGTGTGGACTCAAGGGTGGCTCCTCGGAGAAGTGGACAGGAGCTGCTGCCTGGTGGCCTGGAGGAAAGGGGAGGAGGCTAAGGGATGACCTAAGGGTTCATCTGGAGTCATGGCTAAAAATGTGGTCATCATTAGGGGCAGGGAAAGGGCAGACAAAAGGAAAGGAGAAAAGGAGCTGAGAGCCACTTCCTGGTTTCTGGCTTGGCCCCCTGGGTTGTTTGATGTTGAAGGGCATGAAGAAGGGCCGTCTACATTGGTGATCAGCAGGCCCAGACCCACCTCTGCCACTTTCTGGCTGGGCAACCAGGGGCAAGTTATTTTGCCTCACTGTATCTCAGCTTCTTCTAAAACATGGGAAAACATGGTACTATTAATAGAAGCCGGCTTGCAGATTATTGTAAGCATCTAATGAGTTCATGCACATGAAGCAATCTGAATAGCACCTGCCCAGGTTGCCTCTCAATAGAATTCTTCTCCGAATATGGAATCCTTCCCCGGGTAGGTGCTTATGGAACAATAGCCCTGTGAGCTTATTCTCTGCTGGAGGGCACAGATATTCAATAAAGAAATAGATGATAACACACTGTGACCATAGCCACGGAGCAAAGGAGCAGGGACTTACAGGAGAGAATCGTAGAGGGAGTGGAAAGTTTGCATGGGTGGTTAGGGAGGCCGGGGTTAGGAGACTACCAGGCAATCTGTGGGTGCCAGCAAGGAGAAGAGTGTGTGCGGGTGGGAGTCACCCCAGATCAAGGGCACAGGTGAAGGCCCCGAGTTAAGATAGTGTCTTTGGGAAACAGAACCTGAGTGTGCGTTTGGAGTAGACCAGGCAGGTGGGGGTGTGGCAGGGGAGATGTCAGGCTCAGAGGCCCAGGGCCCCCTCAGCCCTGGTCCAGAGCTGAGATTTAATCTCAATGGGAAGGAGCCACAAGTGAGATCTTCAAGTTGGGAGAGAAAAATCTTTCCTACATTTTAAACAACCTCTTTTGTAGCTTCGAAGGAGGCTGAGCTGGGTGTGTGTCAGGAAGCAGGGAGCGCAGCACCGGGTCCCAGTGGATTCAGAAAGACTGTGCAATGGAGGTGGGAGCTACAGATCTGGCAAGAAATGGTGGTGGTGTGGAAGAGGCTAGTGATTTGGAGGGCAGAAAAAAGTGGATATGCTTAAGAAGAACTTGGAGGCAACTCCTTCTCTACGAGACAGCCATCACGACTTATTTAAAATGCAAATATGATTTTATCGCTCCTTTGCTCAAATCCCTTCAATGGTTCCATAGTATCCTTTTGGGAATACCCATATTTCCTGCTTTGTCTCCCTGGTCTGTACCCTTCCACTCTGCAGTACTTCCCCATGCCATCTGTAACCCATGTGTCTTGACTTTCTCTCAGATCTCAGGTTGTACCTTGCTCCTTTCCTCCACAGGACTTTTGCACATGCTGTTCTCCTTCTGCACCCTAGAAACTTCTTATTATCCCTCTCCAAGCTCCAATCCCAACCTCCCTACCTCTCTCTACTGTGAAGCACAGTCCTCTTCCTATTAGCTGGTGCTCACTGCAGGTATTAAAATGCAAAGTTTTATCAGGCCTTCTTGTGTTCAAGTAAATAGATCAGTGAACTCTAGTTTATCCATCATTTGCAATGACCTGCAGCCCTCGGTAGTCCTTCCTGCTCTCCCAAGTCCTGACTAGTGCTATTAGTGAGCTAGGCTGGGAAAGAGCCATGGATGTTGGATTCAAGGATACTTAGGGACTGCGCTTCACTTGCCTTGACATTCAGTGAAGGCCCTCAGGTTCCCAGGGTTAATCACTTACCTGAGGTCACTCATCTCTGAAGTGGTGGAGCATGGTTTTGTAGAGTGGAGTTCAGTCCTTGGTCTAATGGGAGGCTATGTCCTTACCTTGTCTACCAGGTTGGATGCCCCCTTCACTGTATGTACATCCAGTCCTGACATCTCCTCTCATGGCTGGCTATGTCAAATCAAAGGGGTGAATCTGGTGCCTGTCTTTCCAACTAAAAATCCACTGTCCCTGGGCAGAGCTCAGCAGCTGCCTCCATGAGCCTTTCATTGCTCTCCTGAACTAGTAGAGAGGGGACACCTTGCCAGTTGAATGTTTGGCTGTCTCTTAGAACCCAACCCCTCATACTGGGAATTGATTGGTGAGGCAAGAAGAACTGAAATGGCAGTGGTAAGGCACAGTAAGATCATGGTCAGTTCCCCACTATCTTAATTCTAAACCATATCCTTAAGAAGCATTAAATGTAGTCCAGCCATACCCTGTGTGGTTTACACTTGTCACAGCAGACAGGGAAAAAGTGGGTTCAATCTCATGGCACATGTCTAATATGAACCATAGACACCTAACCCTAGGGACCCAGGACCTCAATCCAATGCCGGCTCCTTGGACCCAAGGAGGGGCTGCTACCTTGTTCTCTGAGTTCAGCCTTCTAGGTCCTTAGCTTGGGTGTAGGCCCTTCCCAAATGCCCATGAGCTCCATCCAGATTTTGCTGACTCTGAGAGTCTTGGTCCTTCAGCTCCATCACCCTGTGCCAGGGACCAAGGTGCAGTTCAGCCCTGGCCGAGAGCACTGCTTGCTGGTTCCCACATGCCTGTGCCAACAGTCCTGCCCTCTCTCAGCCTGAGACCACTAAATCCGAGTGGTGGGGGATGGGTTTATGAATCTGTTCTTGTAAGTTTCCTGAGGGATACCTTTAAAATGAATAAAATCCCACAATAGAAAACAATGAGAATTTAGTTATGTAAAAGTTAAAAAAAACTCCTTAAGAAACAGAAATAGTAAAAAAAAAAAAAAAAAATCAACCCCCCCCATAAAGCTGCAAAAGCAATTTGCAACATAAATGCCAAAACAATAAGTGTGTGTGTGTGTGTGTGTGTGTGTGTGTGTGTAAAGTAAAAGAAAAATGTTGTCTGGCAGTTTGCAGAATGAGAAATAAAAAGTGACTAAATATATACAAGAATATCTAATCTCTTGCTCGTTTGTGATTAAACAACTGTAAGGGAAACAACTTGGTGTTGTCTTGTGTCCTAAGCAAGTTGGCAGTAAGATGAAGCATGGCAGAGGGGGTCAAGGGACAGTTACTTCCTCATCCTTGGGATTACACTGGGTGCAGACAAACATCAGTGTGGCAATGCCTAGCAAAGGTGAAGTGGACCTGCTCTGTAAACTTATAGTGTCCCGGTCAGCATTCATTTACATGCAGGATCTCCTCACAGAAGAATGGGAAGAACTATGCCCAGGGATATTCATAGCTGCGTGCTTGTGATAATGACAAGGATAAACAAGTTACCTGTCCTCACTAGTCAGTGCTTGCTAAATAATGATGAATACCAGGGCTAAGTGATCCCTGTTATAAATAAAAGAGATATTTATTTTGCAGGTGATTGTTGAGCATCTTAAGTGCTCAGCGCCCTTTAAGTGCATTCAGGGTGTGAAGAATTAAGAAGGGAATCACCAAGTCCTTGGAGCAGGTAGTCTCACAGAGGAGACCAGGGAGCCCCACTCCTGGGTGTGTGTCCAGAGAAGATGATATCCATAAGTCAGAGAAACACCTGCACTGCTCTGTTTATGGTGACATTATTCATGTTAGCCAAGACACAGAATAACCCCTGTCCACCAGTGTATGAATGGATAAAGAAAATATGGTACAGATACACCAAGGATTACTATTTAGACACAGAAAAGAATGAAGTCCTGCCATTTTAAAAAATTTTTAACTTTTGAGACAGGATCTCATTATATTGTTCAGGCTGGTCTTGGACTCACTATGTAGCTCAGGCTGGCCTCAAACTGGAGGCAATCCTCCTATCTCAGCCTCTTGTGTGCTGGGATTATAGGCATGTGCCACCATGGCTGGCTAGCTGTTGTTTTCGACATTGTGGATAGAACTGGGGATTGTTAAGTGACATAAGCCAGGTACAAGCGTGTTGATCTCACTCATATGTGGAAGTAAATTTGATCTTGGGGTAAGGGGTGTAGCTCATTGGCAGTGTGTGCACTTAGCATTCACAAGGCCTTGGAATTGATCCCTAACGCCAGAAAAAATGTTGGTCTAGAATTTGAGAGCGTAATGGTGGTTATGAGGGGCTGGAGAGATGGGGAGAAGGGGGGTGAGGAGAGGTTGGTCAGTGAGCACTGAGTCACGGTGAGACAGGATGAGAAGTGCTGGTGTGCTATTGCACAGTAGTTGACTGTAGATGTTTAAAGTGTGTTGTGTATTTCAAAGATCTAAGAGAAAGGATGTTGAATGTTTTTACCATAAAGAAATGATAAACGATTAAGGCAATACATAAGTTTGACCCGATGTAAACGTTACATAATGCACACATATGTCGACATAACGTTGTGTTAAGAAGTGGTAAGTGGGATGAAGAAAACTAGAACAAAGTAAGGGCGCAGGGGGTGAGGGCAGGGTACGAAAGGGAGTGGCTCTCAATAGCGTGGCTCAGGAAGGCCTCCCAGATGCAACATTTGTGCCGGAAGCTGAGTGAAGTGTGAGGGTAAGGCTTGCGCATGCGTGGGAAGAGTGCTTCCGGAAGATGGAATACAAAGTTCAGAGGCTTCATGGCGGCCCTGGCTTACTTTACTGAAGAAAAAAAAAAAGGTCAGGTTTCTGGAAGCTGAAAGTGATGGAGGTGGTGGAAGGAGCTGAGTGCAAACAAACTGGACCAGATCTGGACAGCGAGCTACTGGAGAGCAAACAAACTTAGTTTTTGGAAAGATAGATAAGAGACTTGTAATAATGTACATTTGGTGAGACACAGTCTAATGCAGGGGAAAGAGAGGCATATTTTTCACATTATACCTTATCTGCATTTCCTTGCTATATGAATGCATTATCGTTATTTCAATTTGACATTATTTCATAATTTCAAAAGTGTTATCTGGGTGGACAGATCATAGGCTAATTTTGTTTGCATATATACAAAATCCTGATGCATTAAACAACAAGAATACAGCCTTCTGTGACTCCCAAGCACAGGCAGCTCTGGGGCTCACCAACCCCAAGGTATAGTGGCCAGATGCTCCCACACTCATGATAAGGGTGCTCCCAGCCATGCACCATGCTGAGGAACTCAGCTCTCTCTGTCCATCAGAAACTCTCTGGTACTGTAAGGGTGTGGACCTGTAATAATTCCAGGAATAATTTTACTCCATCCAGTGAGCTGGGAGTCTAGCACTAGTCTCCCCAACAAACTCACATCAAGCCTCTCGAGGCCAGGAAAGGCAGGAGCTCAGAGGAGCTCTGAAGCAGACACATGGGGTCGGCTCTCCATTGTCCAGCCTCACTGCCTGCTGTGGGCTGTGGGCAGGCCTGGTCTTGTGTAAGCAGCCCGTGGGCAGGACTTCTCCCAGCCCTGATCTCTGACCTGGACTCTCAGCTGGTCTTAAAGGCCTCCGCTTGCCGGCCAAACACAAGAGAGTTAAGACAAGGGAGGGCAAACTTGCAGCTGTAGTTCTGGGTTTATTTTATTTCTCACACTTTCTAGCATTGTCCACAGTGGAGCTAAGGCAACTTTGGTCCAGACCTCTTGTGTGTGTGCCAGACTGACTTGGAGTCGAGTGATAAGACTCATGTGCTAGAAGTGTGGAGCTCAGCTTTCCTGAGCACCAAAACTGAGGCCCAAATTGAGAGCCATGAACCAGTTGGAGAAGCCAGTAGGAGGATGTGGGTATTTGTGGGGTCCGAAGACAACAAGATCCACTTTGGAATCAATGTGCATTACCTTGTTTTTTCAAAGGAGGATCTCCAAACACCTACAAATATTAATTAGAAGGCATAGCACCCCACAGGGCTGGTGTAATTATTACCATCGAACAGATGAGGAAGCAAAGCTTCTCTGAGCCGGGTAAGAGGCCCCAGACAGCTGTACCTGGGCCAGGGTTGAGCAGCAGCAAGATGCCATCTCCTGTAGGGGCCGCTCCAGGTTGGACAGGCTCTGAGCCTTCAACATGCCCTAGATACAGACAGTAGCTCCCCTGATGTCCAGAGTTTCCTCCCAGAACACAGAGAGACAGAGCAGGGACTCTAACCCAGGCAGGTGTCTGAGATTCCAAACCCCATGGTACTTCCCTGGCTTTTCTCTGTCCCTACGTAACTATTCCTTATGGCTGCGTACTATTTTATAGTTTACAAAGCATTTACACATGCATTATCTTATTCACTCTTCACAGTAACGCAGCTAGGCCGGAAGGGCAGGTATAATTAGCTCCCCTCCATAGATGAGGAAATGGAGCTCTGGGAGGAGGAAGTAACTTGTTGAAGTTCTTGTAATAACAATAACAACTCACATCTATATAGTGTTTTGTAGCTTATAAGATGCTTTCTGGTTTGGGACATTGTAATAGCTCTATGAGGTAAGTAGGGTAGGTGTTATTACTTTTATTATTGCTGTTAGCCTCCCTATATCGTAGATGACTCAACTAAGATGCAGAGGAGTTAAGAAAGTAGATGAGCAGTGAGCACTCATACCTGAGGCCAGATCTAGGTACTGTAGCTATGTAATCTCAGGGAATCTTTGCGGGGTTTTTTTGCTGTCTTTTGAGACAGGGTCTCACTCTACATTTAAAGAAACTGGCTTTGAGCTCACTTTGTAGCCCAGGCTGGTCTCGAAGTCGCAACAATCCTCCTGTCTCAGCCTCTCGAGTGCTGGAGTTATAGGCATGCACCATCACGCCTGGCCAGAATCTTTCTAATAACCCACAGCAAAATAGTTGGAAAGCCTTTTCATTCCTTCACTCATTTATTCAATAGATGTCTACACGGCACCCACAGTGGACTTGGTACCGTTCTAGGCATGGCCAATACAGTAGTGAACCAAATGAAATGCTTGTGTTCACGGAGCATATACGTTCTCTCAGTGGGAGTGGAAGATGTCATACACATGCTGCATAACAATATTTGGTCACTGACGGACTATATGTGCACAGCCTTCCCCTGAGGATTGCCTGGGGACACCGTTGCTGTCTTAGTTTGTGCAAATACACTCTTCAATGTTGGCACAGCCGTGAAATTATCCCAAACAGGGCTGGGGTATAGCTCAATGGTAAAGCATTTTTCTAGCACGTGGAAACCCTGGGTTGATCCTCAGCAATGTCCCCAAAACTTGCTTACAACATATTTCTCAGGATATATCCCTGTCATTGTGCGGTACATGACTATGTATTATACCAAATGGATAGTGCTAAACGTAAAAAAAGTAGGGTGACATTGGCTTAAATAGAATGGTCAGGGAAGATATGACAATAAGCAGAGATCTGAAAAAAGTGAGGAGAAAGGGGTTTAGTTTGGGTCCCACAGGCAGAATAAGAGCTGATATGTTTTATTGAGAAGCGACCGAGAAACATCAGTAAAATAAAATCCCAGTGAGAGCAGCTATCATATTCTGAGGGTTTAAACTGTGCCTGGAATTTTAACTGGTTGCTTCATTAACTCCTTGCAACCGTGGAACATGGGTGTTGGGTGAAATTGAGGCTGTAAGGTCAGTGATCGGTTCACCATCTTGTAGCTAATAAGTTGCAGATCTTTGGCTTGAACCTGTGGCTGCCTGACCCCAAGCTTCTGCTATGACCACTGCAGGCCTGCTGCACAGAGACCCGAAAGGACTTTGGTTACAGCCAGACTAGAGGGAGGGGTAGAGGTGGTGCTGGGCAAAGAAGCCAGCTCAGCAGGGAGGATCAGACCCTTGAGGACCTTAAAGCTGTGATTCCCTGCAGGGAGAGAGAGTTCAACCTCGGAGGTTCCTGGAGTAGTTGAAGCGATAGGGACCCATCTCCTGCACTGGGGAGGTAAGGGCAGGGCTGCTTTTCTGGCAATTCCTCACCTAAGGAAACCCTCTGTAATGAGTTCTGAAACTGGGATTCCTGGGCCACTGGGGGGCTGGAGAGAGAGGATGCCTGTGCAGCTAGGGGGGACACAACACATCTTCAGTTGAGCGCTTTTGGAACTGAATTTTCGTTTCATTATGGTTATTGGCAACAAGCCCGAGTAGAATGGTGCTAACAGAGATTTTGTCACCGAGATATACCATGCATTTTCCTGTCCTATTACATTTCTTATAGGTATCTTGAAATACGTATAGTTTCTGCTATTCATGGCTTGAAAAGTATGGATGTCAGCAGGTGTGGCACATCCCTGTAATTCCAGCACCCTGGGAGGTTGAGGCAGGAGGGTCACATGCCTGGGCAACATAACAGCTTAGGGAAACTTTGTTTCAAAGCAAAAAAAAAAAAAAATAATTAAAAAGGGGCCCTAGATTCAGTCCTGGTGTGAGGGAGAAGTATGGAGTCGTTGGCTCAGTACCAGATCTTGTTGACTGACATATTAACAGTGAAGCAATTGTATGATCCCACCGCAACATTTTGGTAACTGTACTTGAATATAATTGATTGCCTTTGTCATTTGAGTTTATGTCACCTAAAAATATTATTCAAAGAAGAGATCCACAGTCCTCAGCAGGCTGCCAAAGAGGTTCAGCATCACTAAAATGGTTTGCAATGCAGGAATGGGACTCACTCGCTGTTTTGTTTGTTTGTTTTGTTATCTCTGTTTTGGTTAGCTGAGTGGCAGTCCTGACTTTAGCATGAACCTCCTGCAGGTTGGGGCTTTGTCTCAGGCAACTCTTTGCCCAGGAAATACTATTTTATTTTATTTATTTTTTTGAAATGCTATTTTAATTTGAATGACCCGTTGAGACATTTAAAAAATCAAGATTTGTTGTTATAGTTTTCACAAATGTTGGATTTCTGGCTTCTCTAGTGGAATCAGAAGATTTGGCCACCTGGGACTGCCTCTCACATTCCACAGCGCGAAGGCTGAAGTCAGGCAGGGGACACCCCAGAAAAACAGAATGCCTGAATACCACACTTCAGGTGTACCTCCCTGATTGCTAAGGCCCTGGGGTTTGTGATTCTCAGGTAGAGGTACAGCCTGGAGTTACAGATTACAGATGATAAAGTCACACTCTTCAACTCCAGGCACAAACTTAACAGCCAGCGATGACTCCCTGAGGTGACCCCGGCTGCACTACCTAAGGGGAAACCATTTGAACAAAGAAACTTGACAAAACCGATCAGCCCGGTCAGAACACAATGCAATCGACAGAGATAGCCCTGGCTCTCTCTGAATCCTTGGCTTGCTCCTTGCTCCCCTGCTTTCCTTACTGAGAACCTCCTAACGGCCTTTTATCACAGAGAGAATAAAATCCAGGGTCTGGAGAATCTGCCTAGTGCCTGGTCCCTGCCCTCCCACTTTGGACCCTCATTTGTCTTCTCGACTAAATGTCTCTTCTTCCTCTCTGAGTCTTTGCTCCCTTTCTCTGGATGGCCATTCGCCAGCTCCTATTTACCTTCTCCTTATCACTGGGGACAAACATCACTGCCATGAGGGGAAATTCTTCACCTGTAGCTTTTTTCCTACCCAGACCTGTTCTCTCTTACTACTCTGCTTTCTTCTCCTCAAAGCTCTCGCCATCGTCCCACAATCATGTCCATAACTAACTGGTTCACTATGGTGTCCCTGCTGCAGTGCAAAATTCACAAGGGCAACGTCCTCCGTGCCAAGGCACAGCTGGTCAACAAGTCTTACAGAACTACCGCTGAACAAATAGCGAATGAATGGTTAATGAGTGAAATAGCTGTGTCACTCTTGCCCTGCACCTCCCTCTTTCTCCTTGATTGCCCTCTCATCGCAGAGGACAAGGTCAGGCTCACAGGCTGGGTGAGAACGAGTTTGGGAAAAGATGAGGCAAGTTTTTCCCCATCTATTTACCTTTTATTGAATTTGTTAATATTGCCCAGCTCTTGCCCTGACAGATCATGCCTGAAAACCCACAGAGTGAAACAGTCCAATGGGCAACCCTATCCACCCTCCACACAGCACTGTAAAATTGGACTCATGGGCATTTTGATAATTTCAATCTTTTTAAAGGTTCTAACAAGAGTTAGAATTTAAATCTGCTGCAGGCCTTCAGATTTCCAGTGCAGTATGTCATTCAATAAAACTTTCTTATATTCATCTCATTTCATTTCTCAAAGCATAATTCCTAACAAAATTTTGCAGGAAAAATGCGTACTTTTCAAGGAAAACATGTGAGTCAAGGTCCAAGAATTACTTGCTAAGGCTTTTGGTTCCCAAGTGAAGTCTTCAGTTTAACCAACAAACTCTTATTTCTCATTTCATCATCCAACCTCCCCTGGGCTGGCTCCGCTACTCACTGAATACATAGGAAGGCAGGTGTCCTACCTGCACCGTGGATGGATCCAGCATGATTGCCTAGAGAGCCTGGCAGAACCTGTGGGACACGCTGTCCACAGCCCGCCCACGAGCCTGAACTCCACACCGACACCATCATGCCATGGCAACCTTTAAAACTCATTTTAAAAAAAAGTGTTTGTGGAAATATTCTTTCAGCACAATGTCATGCCTTCTGTCTTTGGGACAGTCAGTTGACTTTTCTGATCATGCATTCTCATGGGTGTCACAGTGATAAATAATATTTACCTCCTCAAACTGTCTGCAGGATGGGTTGAAACACGTCTATGAACTTCCCTATCAGTACCCTGACTCATAGTAGGTGCTTGACTAAATCAACTGAGTGTTGCCATTCCATTCCCCACCCCTCCCCCACCAACTTGTCCCTTTAAACTGGAGCTGGAAGAAAGCGCGTCAATCACCAGATAATTTATGCAGCATGATATGCCTTTATTATTCCACGCTGAGCCGGGGCTCCTACTGTCCAATGAAGGTCAAAAGGAGGTATGGCTTTTATCTCTTCAGCAACTCTGGAAGCTCAGGGGGGAGGGGACACACTCACAGAAGCTTCCTCCTGAAAACAAACAGATCCTCTCCCCTGCGCTGAATAGCTTTCCTCAATCAAAGCTGTAAAAGTCCCAGAGCAGCAGGACTCTGCCCTGAGACTGGAGGGAGCTAATAAAGCACTGAATGGAGAGAGTGACCCCGAACTGGCAGAGGGGTCCCCGCTGGGCCCAGGGCCTGTGCCTGCTGCCTCGTGGAGAATCCAAAGGTCACGTGTCATTAGTCAGTGTCTTACACCAACCCTTTCAAAATTATTGATAAAGGGGAAGGAGGCCCTTTCTGTTTCGAATCCTAAAACAATTTTGCTTTTCTCTTTCTCTTTTTATGCCCTTCCCTGCTGCAAGAACGACACTACCACATCTTTTTCTTGTTCTCTTTCCGAGACAAAAAAGAACTGGTTTGAAACCAGGAATTTTTCATGCTTTGGGAGAAATAAAAATTGAGACTGGATCTTTTTGTTTTATTTTTTTCTTTTCCTTTTGATGTTGTTTCTCTGCAATGCTTTGGCTCTGAGAAGACATGGCATTTGGGTTCCCATGAAACATGTTGTTTCTGTCTAGTCCTAAAATCCTTCTCTGGGATGTTATCTTCTCCCAAGGCTGTCTTACCCTCCACCCATCCAGCCTCTTCCCAGTTTGGCCAATGGCCTGGGCCTCCATAAGGGTGAGAGGAGGGTACACACTGCTCTTCATCCGCCCTGGACCCCAGCGTTTGCCTCTCTCTTGTGACTCAGTTTCCTCTTTCCTGTATTATAGGTAGCCTCCTGAGCCAAGAGGGCAGTGACCTGGATGACCTCATCAGGGCCTAAGGAGCCTTTTAAAGAGATCATCAGCCCTTCTGAAAGGGGAGAAGGATGATCACCTCATTTCCTTTATTATTGACTTAGTCCCAACAGTTTACAGCTGAGCCAACTTGTGGCTGAGGCCCTGTTAATCTTTATTCCACTAGCATGGAGTGCTTTGATGACATTCCTAGGTTTACAGGTCGTCATTCCATTGCTTTTTATTTGTCATACATTATGTGAAGTAATTAAGAGCCATATCACACTCTGCGTGAAAATGCCTTATTGCGAAGACAAATCTCAGTGTGTGTGCACATGTAGATTGCCTTCTGCAGAAGCCACCTGCAGTTAAAACCACTCTGTAAAGTTCCGTAAGTCATTTACAAAGTGCTGCGTGATTCTGTGTGTATATTACACTGTAGAGTGAGCACACACACACATAATGCAAACAATCTCAAGCAGCACCAGAACAAACTCCTATCTCTGGCCATCAGATGAGTACTTGGCTGACATTTAGAGGCTGTGTTGTGTGTTTATTCAAGTTATGTGTTTATTTTGTATCTTTAAATACTGGAATCTTATTCCTCAGGGCAAGATGCTCAGTGGCACCCCACCCTTTTTCAATCTTTCTCATATTAAAATCAAAAGTTAAATGCCCTTGTCATGCGGCCTCCACACTCACTGTTTTTTCCGTGCCCCTTGTAATCATTGGGTTATTTTAACTCCGGATAAATTAGTATCCCTGTGTGTCTTGTTTCTACAGGGAGGCATAGACAGCCTGCAGGCCAGCACATGCCACAGGGAAGGCATGAGAATGACACTGAATGGCTTAAACCACAAAGCAGTACCTGGAGGTAGAAGGATGGGACTCTGCGTAGCAGCTTTGGGCAGCTGCCTGGGACGGGGAAGGCAGCAGCTCAGGGGCCACCACCTCTGCGTCTCTCCCAGAGGAATTCTGGGGCGAGAACCAGGGCTACATCATTTTCGTGCTCTTTGTTGTTATCCAGCCAGGATCTAGCACAGAACAGGTATTTGTCAGTGTTCACTAAATGAGAGAACATAAAAAAGAAATCTCAGCCGGAAGTTTGTAAAAGGAGAATGGGGTTGAGGGAGTCCGGGCAAGCGGGGGTGGGAGAGGGGAGAACTGAGGGCAAAAAGTGGGAATGAGCTGTACAAGGAAGGTGCTCATGTTAAAGAAACAGTGAGTGAAACTTGGCCTATTTGAAAGCACGGTCTGAGGTCAGAGCTTGTGTCCTGCCAGGGTTCCCTGGTCAGGACGCCATCTCTCACTGCTTCCTGACACTCTCGGATCCTGTAGCACGTTACTATCGCTTTGCTCTGCCCCTTTCTGACCATGGCCGCCTACTCACTGCTTGGTCTGCTTTGTTTTGTTGCACTGGGATTGAACCCAGGGCCTTTGCACTGAGCTACACTCTCAGCCCTTTCCATTTTTATTTTGCCACAGGGTCTTGCAGAGTTACTAAGTTGCTCAGGTTTGGCTTGAATTCATGATCCTCCTGCCTCAGCCTCCCAAAGTGTTGAGATTACAGGTGTGTGCTACTGTGTCAGGCCTCTGCCTGGTCTTTTGCAGGAGGCTGCAGCCTAAGGAGGAGGTGTGTGACCCATGTACAGCACTTCCAATTGCTCTGGGCCTCATAGGGCCAGACCACAGCAGGGGGGTTTCGGTAAATAATTTCCCACGGAGTTATGACTTGGTGTTTTGTTCATGAACCTTAGAGCTCCCCAAAGTATGGTTTGAAATCAAGGCCCTCGCGTGCCTTCCAGTTTTCCCTGGAGGATTCCCAAGGTGAGCCCCCAGCTGAGAGGCAAGGGTACAGTTACTGTCGCCCCCTTCCTGGATTACGCCTACCTTTTAGTAAGGGACCCTATTGGCTGTATCTTGCCAGGAACAAGCCCCTGGTTCCTGGACGCCTCTGTTTCCCTGCCTATACATTAAGGTGTCGTAGTAGTTTCTACTTCACTGAGCTGTTTAAAGGCTTAAATAAATGGATACATGGAAAGGGTATAGAAAAGAGGCTGGCCCATAAAAACTGCAATTATTGTCACTGAGTTTAGTTTCAGCTATTGTTTTTGTCTTTACTGTTTATTATTTCTATACATTATTGCTTCTTATTTCATTTCTTACAACAATGAATATAATTTTACTCTACAAATTAATTAATTTTGTGGTGCTGGGAACCAAATCTAGGGCCTCATATGTGAGAGGCCTCTGATCAAGCACTGAGCTATGTCCCCAGGTCTTCCAATGTATTGTTTTTGTTATTGATAATTAGCTATTATAATGATGATTCTGCATGACTTGGGTTTATCTGTCCACAGAAGTCTGGGACTAGAGATGTAGGTGTCCATCTCAAATAGTTCCAGTGATCATATAGGATATTTATTCTTCTAGGGTGGAGTATTTATACAATTATTTGTTCATTTATCTCCATTTTTTGTTGTTGTCATTTGGTTTTTTGAGACAGGGTCTTGCTGTGTAGTTTAGGCTCACCTTGCACTTACTGTGTGGCTCAGGCTGGCCTTGAACTTGTGGTCCTCCTGCTTCAGCCTTTCGAAGGCTGGGATTACAGGCTGGGATTACAGGTGAGTGATACCACCCTTGACTTTAATTTTTTCCTAAATCACAAAACAAAAGGATCATATATGACCTCTCTTTTTGCAAACTTTCATGGGACACTGTTCCTTGGAGTGGCGGGGAGTGAGCTTGGTTTTCAGAACCCCCAGGGTCTGGTTGAGCCTCCCGCACTCAGTGCCATAGCTTCCGCCTCCAAGCAGGCCTGGTGCCTTGGCCGTGGGGTAACAGGCAGTACTCACATGGGGTACACCCGCACTCGTACACCCGCACTTAGAGAAGGCAGGGAGTACCTGCAGTTAAAACCGCTCTAAAGGTGCCTTAGATCACTTGTATTTCTGGTGTTAGTCCTCTCACTGGTCAGCTGTGAGATTCTACACCAGTTGCATCATGTCTCTGAGCCTCAGCTTGCTCTTCTGTAAAAAGTGTACAAAAACAGCATGCACGTCACTTGCCTATTGTGAGGACTACATGGGGCACTGCCAAGCCTCAAGCACTAAATTTGTTCTTACAAATGTTAACCATTGTTAAGTAGGAGACATATGTTGGGGCCTCGGTGTCTTCACTGATGAAATGGACCTGCTGACTCTCCCTGCCTAGATCCTGTGAGGGTTGCAGATGCCTGCTGTGGAGAAAGGCCGGCATTTGGGAGATGCTACATAGCTACTGATCCCTGGAGCCCCTGTGAAAGAGAAACTGTAAAGCAGGGCCCTGCTCATTTCAGAGACGTACTCCCCTCGGGAGCCCTGGAGCACTGGTCTGGCCCACAGAGCAGAGAGGCGAACCAGCAACAGGGCGTCTGTCCCCCCGGGAGCAGACACGGCAGGGCTCTTTTTAAGTTTTCCCTTGGGGACTGACATTTTATTAGCATAGAGATAAATGATGCCAGATAAGCAGCCTCTGGTTTTACATCTGGGGCTGCAGGAACTTAATCTGGGAGAGAAAACATGACTTTTCTTGCAGGGATGAATCCCAGCCCAGGAGAGGGAGGCGGCTGCCGCTGGGATGTGCCGCAGGCAGCTTCCGTGGCTCCCTGGGATGCAAGTTTTGACAACAGCAATGCTAATTGATTAAATGTTCTCATCAGAGATTACAGAGCAGAGACTGGTCACATTTTTTATTTCTTTGGGAGGAGGTATTTCCTTCCTTAATATCTCTATTTATTCTTATATTTTATATATCAAAGTATAAGAGACCCCAGTTTGTTACTCCTGGACCCAGAGGCTTAGCTGGTATTTTTTTGTCCTAAATAATATAGCTATTACAAACTGGTGTAATTATCTTTCCTTCTCTTGGTTTGATTGGAAATGTACAGCTAGACAGAGTACTGGGTTTTGGAATCATGGTACTGAATCCTGGATCTCCTGTTTAGTTCATGGATTTGACAAGGCATTTGTACTTTCTGGTTCTCACACTTCTCAGCTGTAAAATGGGAATTAACTATAATTATTTCTTTTAAAAAATACCATGCAAGAGCAAGTGAAAATACTCAGGTACTTTCCTGAGAAAACAAAAAGAAAGCAAGTAAAGACTATTGTGAACAAGGCACTGTTAAGAAAATGAACACGTAGCCAGAGATTGGAAGAAAATTTCCTCCATGTGTATATTTGACAGAGGGCTTATAATCTGAATATTTAAAAAGCCCTTTCAACTTAATTAAAAACTGAGGAAAAGATTTGGACACTTTACCAAAGAAGTCATGAAAATGGTCAAGAAGCATATGAAAAGATACACAGTGTGTTAGTCACCTGAGAGTTGTATATGAACGCCACAGTGGGTTACCATTACCATTGTTAGGACGGCCAAAATTAAAAAGACTGACCATACCCATATTGGCTCAGAAATGAAGCGATCAGAACTCCCATCTGCCAATAGGAAATGTAAAAGGAAATACATACACTTTTTACATGGCCTAGCGATTCTACTCCTAAGTATTTATTCCAAAAAAAAAAAAAAATCCAACCCTAAACTTGTAAGTGAATATGGACAGCAGCTCTGTTCATAATAGCCCCAAACTAGAAAAGATGCAAATATCTGATGGATAAATTGTGCTCTGTCCATACTATGGGATATTATTTAACAGTAAAGGATAAAGTAGTGATACATCTAACCACATGAATGGATCTCCAGAACATTCTAATGATCAAAATAAATCTCACACAAAAGAACACGGAGTGTACGGTTTTGTTTTTTTGAAGTTCCAGAGCAGGCCAAATGAATGTATGGTGGAAAATTAAGAAAAGTGTTTATCTCTTAGGGAATGATCTGTAAAAAATATCAGAGAATTTTCTGGCATGATAATTCTGCCTCTCTTATTGGTGGTCTCTTAACTGTAAAAATTAAATGAAAAATCTGTTGAGTTGTACACTTAAGATTTGTGCATTTTATGTACATGAAGTATACACCCATAAAGTAATATTTAAACATAACCAGACATATTACTATCGTAACTGAAAAGAGGGAGACACATTCCAAGTGAAGCTGGCTGTCAGGAACTCACCTCTCCTACCTCAGGGGAAAGCCAATTCTATCATATTAAGAACTATGCATGTTTTCAACCAGAATGGCCACGATGAGAAAGACAATAACAAACACTGATGAGGATGAGGAGCTACTGGAATGCTTATGCATTACTGGTGAGATTGCAAATCCATTCCAGAAATCTGATAAGGTAGTATCTACTAGACTATTTATATACCCTCTGACCTGTTAACTCCTTTGCTGGGTATACAGCCAAGAGAGCCATGTTCATGTGTCTGCCAAGAGATACAAGAAGTCATTTAAAATTTTTAAAAACATTTTTATTGAATTATGGTTCACATACAATTGATTCAATTGAGGTGTACAATTAATACCTTTTAGCATCTTCACAGAATTATGCAGTTGACATCTCAACCAATTAAAAAAAAAATTGTTATCACCTCCACAAGAAATCTTTTACCCACAGAGTAGGTAACAGTGATGGCAAACTTTGTAGAGATGATCACCCTAATTGCAACTTTATTGCGAAGTCTGATACTGCAGTCAAATCTGAATACCGAGGTTTCAGTTTAGCAAAAGCAACTCCTATAGTAACATCTTTTGTCTTAACAGAGAAACAAATAAACACATGTTCTATAGGTTTGCCACCACTGGAGCAAGTTATCTTTCACTTAGTACAGTATTTTTAAGGTTTATCCACATCACAGGAGATTTTAGTATTTTATTCTATTTTATTGCTGAATAATACTCTGTTTAGGTATATCGCATGTATGTATCCACTCAACCATGGATGGCCACTTGGATTGTTTCTGCTTTTTTACAAGCATTTTTTGTCCTGTTAAAAATTATGAAGTACAGGCACAGTGTTGTACAGAAGATGTCTAGAACTTATTTGTCTTTTTAAACTGAAACTTGTCACCACTGAACAGCAAGTCTCCACTTCTCCCTCTCTTAGCTCCTGGCAACTACTATTCTGCTCCTATGAGTTTAACTCTTTGAGATACTTCTTATGAGTGAAATCATCCCATAGTCTTCATTCTGCGTCTGACTGACCTCACCCAGCACAGTGTACTTTAGATTATCTATACCATAGCCATGGCAAGATGTAGTGCATATGAAAGGGTGAATAATGCCCTACCTTGTAGACTAGAATATCTAAAACAGCATTCAAGTTCCAAACTTGAAACTACCCCAGTGGCAGTTGCTGTGGAATGTGTGAATGAATTGTGTTACACTTATGCATTGGAATGCTACCATCATGAGGGTAAACAAAGTGTAACTGCAGATGGTGACACAACAATGAGCAAAAACAGGTCTCAAACATGGAAGTCTACACAGAGCATGATCCCATTCATACAAAGTGAAAAAGGCAGGTGATGAAATAAATAATCAAGACAGGGATACTTTTGCCATGGGAAGTGGCAGGAATTGACCAGGTAGGGGTACATTATGGAAGATGCTTTATATCTTGATTGTGTTAGTGATTCCAACGCTAGATATATTTTTCCAAACTCAAGAAAATAGGTGGCTGGGCATGGTAGCACATCCTGTAATCCTAGTACTCAGGAGGCAGAGACAGCTTTGCTATAATCCTAGGCTACATAGTGAGTTCAAAGCCAGCCTGAACTGCATAGTGAGATCCTGTCTCAAAAACACAAAACCACCAAATAAACAAGAAAAAAAAAAAAGAAAGAAAGAAAGAAAAAGGCGCACCTGAAAGAAGTGCATTTTACTGCATTTAATTTCCCCCTATAATTTGATATTTATAATACTCATTACACATGTCAGTTGGAGGCTAACTAGCACATGACAGCCTCTTAATAAATATTATTTCTGTTTTCAGAGAGAAACAGGTAGAAGACGACTGAAAGGGTATGAGTTGATTAACTGATAAATAAGGCTTTCTCCCAAATTAGTAATACAGAGATGAATTTGATGCTGGCTCTGATAACTTGGCAAAAGATGTTCTGCAGGTGGGGTGGGGAGCAGCTTCTGATAGCAGCCACACAGGGGAATGAGTCACCCTTCCCTCAAATCAGACTTCCCTTCCTTCGTGGGAGCAGCCAGCACGGGTGTTGGAGCTGAGCTTCATACGATCATTATTGTTCTCCACTCTGATGTTTCTCTCTATGCTTTATAAAAAATATTCATGCCAGGTGTGCTGGCACATATCTATAATTCCAACACCCTGCGAGGCTGAGGCAGGAGGATTACAAGCCTAAGGTTGGCCTGGGCAACACAGTGATTCAGCTAGACCCTGCCACAAAAAATATAAAGTGCTGGGATAGAGTTCAGTGAGAAGGCCCTGGGTTCAATCTTCATTATTGCAACTAATAAAACAAATAAGCAAACAAAAACAAACATATTGCTGGGTTATTTTTATCTGCTTCTTTTATGTGTGTGATCCTGACAGCTATTCCTTTTGGTTATCCATTTTTCGTGCTTGTAAATAATTGTAATGATCACCACCATTCAGAAAGATTTTCTTTCCCTGTGAATAATATTTTGTTAGGATAGAGCCAGAAAAATGGAATTACCATTCTATCAAATTATTTTTCAGACTCTCACTGCACAGTGCCAGCTTGTTTCCCAAAAAGTTTCCACCACCTTTGGCCACCACAGTAACCACAAGTTACAGTTCTGCAGCACTGACGCTGCGAAGTTTTGCTTAGAAGAAAAACAGTACAGTGATACTTTTGCAAGCAAGAATAATCTTTCCTTCTTGGCTATATGCTTTGTGTCTTTGAGACCCTGATCACTTTGCCTTTTGTGAGTAGATCAGTTGTGTTTCCTCCTTTAGTGATCTCCAGTCACTGACCTTCCCCACTCCTCGGGTGGGTTCTCAGGTTCCTTTTCCATCGGAAGAGCTTCTGCACAAAGGTGAGTGACCCCCTGTGCTGAGTCCCGGCCCTCTATGTATTTACTCGGATGAACTATGGGTGACATCCCAGGCTCCAAAGTGCTGACTCTCAATCTGCAGTGTGCACAAGGATCACCTGGGGCGCTTGTTTCATTATAAGATGCCAGCACCATCCAGTCATATTCTGAGTTAGCAGGACTGCTGTGAGCTCTAGGAATCTGCATTTTTAATAAGTATCCTTGATGATTCAGATATATATGTGTAAATTATACATATATATGTATATATATAAAAGACTGCCTCAAAGAAAAGGTTGGTGCACACCTATAGTCCCAGTACTGAGGAGGCTGAAGCAGGAGGATCATATGAAATGAAGGCTAGCATGAGTTACATAGTGAGTTCAAGGCCAGCCTGGACTATATAGCAAGACCTTGTGTAAAAAAAAGAGAAAGAAAGAGAGAGAGAGAGACAGAGAGACAGAGAGACAGAGAGACAGAGAGAGGGAGACAGAGAGAAAGAAGATTGGGTCTCATTTGTATTACTTTCACTTGGATGTGATCATTTTAGGCTTCAGGGAACAAGAAAAGTAAGTTTTACCAGAGATCGCCTGATGTACAGAGGGTCCTCAATCCAGGTATTTCATTGGTATCTTTCTTCATTCTAGGCATTCAGTTGGTGTCCACTAATTACCTGACTATCAGGGACTGGGCTGCGGCAGCTGCTCAGTAAGGACTTGGTGCACCAGAAAAATGCAAGTGCTGGGCAGGATGTAGACATTTAGTACAGGTGACGAATGGCCTCCTGGCCTGGAGGTAGCAGGGAGATTTCAATACAGCCTTGACATCATGGAGAAGGGAACCGCTGGGAGCGGTCTTAGATTCCAAGTCTGGAGGCTAAGGGAGGATGGTGAGTATAGCAGGGGCTGTCCCTCCTTGGATTCTCGGGCTGTGTCTCTGTCCCTGTATGACTTGCTGTTTTCCATGGGGTTGACACAAAGAATCAAGCCCTTTAAAATGAGCTAATTCACTGCTAGCTGCAGGCTTGGGACACATCTGGGTGACAGGCCGCCCATCAGCCCACGTTGCCCTTTTCTTTCTTCTGACTGCTGCTCCCAGAGCTTCTGGAACTGAGGTCTTCACTGGGACTTCAGGGACAAACACTACCCTCTCCCCCACAGGACTTGGGTAGGCTGCAGAGGCGGAGGTCTTTTGAAAGTCAGGAACCCCTCTCCTGGGGTGCTGGTGTTTGAGTAGCAGAGCAGCAAGCATCTGCCTTTTGTGAACTGCAAATGTCCCTTTGCAGGATTCCTTCTGGATTTGCTTGGTGAGCAATGTCTATAAACCATGTGGCCCACAGTCTTCAAAATGCCACTGCCCTACCTGGAGTTGTGAAATACAACCTTTCCCATGCGTCTGTGACAGCACGGTCCGCAGGACAGGAAGAGGATATTCATGGGTTCAGGGAGATGTCTGTGTGTGCATGTGCAGGCCAGCATGGAAGGCACAGTCCTCCGATTAGAAGGAGCACCTGACGTGCCAGCGGGCTAGCTACTCCCTGACACCCTCACAGATACTGGAGGGCAGACAGACGGGATGTGTGGGAGAGAGAAAGTAAGCAAAGCAGCTCGGGAATCCTTCTTACCGATAAACACAGGCCGAGGAAGACGATGTGGTGACATAAGGAAATGCCCCACAGTCACTGAAAACTGTAGTTTATAGACTGCGTTCATTATTTCAGCGAAATATGTAAATCCAGGGAAAAAGCCTAGAAAGCTATTCATCCGAACATGTTCACAGTGGGCTCCGGGTGTAGCTCAGGGGCAGAGTGCTTGCCTAGCACGTAGGAGGCTCTAGGTCCAGTTCTCAGCCCCACAAAAAGAAAAAAAAGTGAATTAGTGGGAATGACAGGAGCATTTTTACCTTATTTTAAATTTTCTGTGTTTGTAAAAGTTCATACAATAAATATGTTGCGATTTTCATATATATGTTATATACACCTAAATGTTTACAGTATGTAGTGATTATGCTCATCTTGTGGTGAGTTGGGCCCTGCACATAACGCACATAACACTTCTTACTCTCTTTCCATCTCCCTTCTCTCCCCCCCTTTCTTCTCCCTCCATCTTTTGGATGTCTTTTCTTTTGCCAAAGTCCTACCGCTGTTTTCTATCACCTTTTATTTTGCTCTTTGACTTGCATATTTACAGTATACATCCAAAGAATGTTAACTAAAAATAAAATTTTCTAAACTGGGCATTGGGTCATATGCCTTTAAGCCCAGTTACTCAGGAAACTGAGGTGGGAGAACTGCACATTTGAGGCCTACCTGGGCAGCTTAGGAAGACCTTGTCCCAGAATTAAAAAAAGGAAAAAAAAAAAAAAAAGGTCCAGGGAACTTCCCTTGGGTTTGATCTCCAGTACAACCAAGAAAAAAACCCATCTAATTTTCATACCATTGTTCTTATTTTCCAGAAGTAAATATACTTAATAGTTCTGTTGTGTGAATAATCTTTAAAAAAAAATCTAAGGCACAGCAAAAATACATCATATATATGTGTTCTCAAAAACTCAATAGACTCATGCTATGTTTTTTGTTTGTTTGTTTGTTTTACTTAAATTTTTTTCTTCTTGTGTTGCTGAGGATCAACCCCAGGGGTCTGGTGCATTCAGCATGTACATGGCTGCTGAGCTATGCCCCAGTCTCTGCCTTATCATGAGTTACATTGCATTTCATTGCGCCAGTACAATTCATTTACATGATCTCTCCTTTTGGTGGTGATTCAGGCTGTTAATAGTATTTTTTCCTATTGACAAGTATTTCATTGTAATTTTAAAAACAGAGAAAAGATAGTAAGCAGGAGCTCAGGTAGATGGGTGGTTGGAGATTTGACTATTGGAGAGATACAGAGCAAAGCACTATAAATGGTGCCAGCGGCCAGGTGAGAAGGTAAATAGAACCCAAGAAGCCTGCTGGTGAGCTCCCTTGGCCTGGCTCCTGGGCTCCTGTCCCTCTGAGGACCGCTGGAAGCATCTACTTGGGCTCTCACAGGTAATAATCCCAGGGAATGAGGGTGTCTTTATAACCTGCCACCTCCACAAATCCCCAGGAGGAGCAGTTCAATAACATTTCAATACTTTCCTCTTCCAATCTAGGATACAAACTCCCATATGTCTTGGCTTACAGACACATACCACCTTCCAGGACAAGTACTGTATATTTAAGGAAGTTTGCTGTTCAGGAGAGATTATTGCTTTACTGAAAGTTGTTTTTCTTGTAGGTAAATTATGATCAAATACTGATAAGTTCATGATTTCAACTTTACTTGGAATCACCAGGTGAACATAAAGTTTAACATACATAAGGTTTTATACAGAGTTGTCTACAGAATGGAGCATAGTTAACTCTTCCTGAAGGGCTCAGAACATGTTTCACAGAGGAGGGCATGATAGAATTGGTTCTTGTGGGGTGAATAGGAGTTCTTCAGCTTGAGACTTAGGAACTGATGTGGGCAAAAGCCTAAACATTTTAAAGTAGGGTTGTTTGTTTGGGTAATGGTGACTCAACTGGTATGGATGAAATTTAGGCAAGCAGCATTAATGGGCTAGAATGACAGGTTGGATGAAGTTGTGAAAGTCCTTAAATATCATGTTAAGATTAGATTTTTATTCTGAGGGTCATGGGGAGCCATAGAAGATCTCAAGCAAGGAAGTGAGACAATGAGATTTGCACTGGAGAGATGATCACTTTGACAGTTTGGCTGGATATGGAGATTGCTTGGAAGCAGAAAGGTAGATTAGTCCAAGGCAAAACACTGGGAGTTTAGTTTAATTTTGTTTCTAATTGTCTGAGGCCTTAGTAAGAAAGCCAGGATTGTGGTAGAAGATCCTCACTTCAAGGCATTGTTTCACAACCAGACTCTCGTATGGGTTGTACACAGGAGCGCCCATTGTGACATCCTCTAGATGAAATCATAGGAAATTCTGATTTCTGTAATGGCGAGGATGATGAAACCTGGAGGAATACTGATAAAAGGTGAAATCTCCATAATTTTTTAGGGTTCAACTTAGCAGTAGTACAAAACTTGCCACAGTGTAAATGCTGATCAGTAGGGGTCTGGTCATGCTCAGCATCCCTGTGGAAGAGCTACATTTGTGGGAAGACACACCCTGTCCTGATCCATGAGACATAGTGAAGACTTGTTGAGTTTTTGCCCCCAAAGGTCTGATAATAGTATTATGTGTACACTTTAAAGAGAATCTTTTTCTTTTAGAGATATGGTCTGAGGTATGTGCAGATAAAGTGTATGATACCTGATACTTGCTTTGGAATGGTTTGGAGCAAGGTGGGGCCACTGGAAAGTAGGCAAAAGGGAATGTGGACAGGTTTGGCCAAGGTAATGTTTGTTAGGGCTGGCTGACCAACATAGCGGAGTTCAATTAACCTTTCTGACTACTTTTGTGTAGGTTTGGCAAGTTTCTATAACAAATTTTTGAAAATATAAGAAGCAGGGCAGTTTTTTAAAATTTACTTATGTTTTAAATTTAATTTTTTTTTCCTTTATGAGACAAAGGTTCACTATGCAGTTCAGGCTGGCCTTGAATTTACTCTGTAGCCCAGGCAGGCTTGGAACTCATAGAGATCCTCCTGCCTCAGCCTCCCAAGTACTGGGATTATAGGTATGTACCACCATGCCTGGCCTCAGTTTTTATTTTTTATTTTACTTTATTTTTGTGACTTTGGGGATTGAACCCAGGGGCCATCTACCACTGAGCTATATCTTCCGCTCTTTTTATACATTTTTAAATTTTGTGGCAAGGTCTCGTTAAGTTTCCCAGGCAAAACTTCTTGAACATCTGATTCTCTTGCCTCAGCTTCCCAAGTAGCTGAGAGTTCAAATGCATTAGTTTTTTGATGCTGAGGATCAAACTTAGGACCTCCTGTGTATTAGGTAAGTGCTTTACCCATGAGCTATACCCCAGCCCCTTGGGACAGTTTTAAAATGCTACCATTTGTGTGAAATAAGAGGATATTGATCTGTGCACATACATGCTATATGCTGGTAGAGATGCACAGTATTTTTGGAAGGAGAGTAAGTAGTGAGAGGGAGATACACTCTTTGTACTTACAAAAACATGCATTATTATTTTATTTGCAGTATTGGAGATTGAACCCAGGGCCTTCACACTGAGCTCTATCTCCAACCCCCTTTTTACTATTTTGAGATTGCATCTTGCTAAGTTACCAAGTTGCCCAGGCTGGGCTGGAACTTTCTTCCCCAGGCTCTCCGAGGACTGAGATTATAAGCGTGCACTTTTCCACACCTGCCTCACTTACTATTATTTTAAAAGTAAACTACAACACACACACACACACACACACACACACATACAACACGAGAACATAGACCTGCATTTTATTATGAACTGTGCGATAACTTAAAATGTGTGTTGGTCTTGGTGTTTTCTTTATAGACTGCTGAAAATAGTCCTGCCCTGCCGTTGGGGTCAGGAAAGGAGGGGCGCTGATGGTGCAGATTGTCTGGCACAGCCTGGAAGATGGGAGCTCCTAGTCAGGCTGATGAGAAGAGAAAAGCTATGGTGTGTGTGCCGTGAAACTGTAGACGGGAAAGAAATCCTTCAGAGCCCTTTGCAAGGAACAACTGTGAGGTGTCCAGGTGTGACGTCCATTTCACATTCGCCGAGTTCTTGCAGCTCATTAGGCGGGAGGCCGGATTTCGGCCCTGGCTGTCAACTTTAATCAGGTTCACCCAGTAATTGCTCCACTTCATCCATCACTTTATGTGCACGGAGGACCCTCACACCCCAGCCTCCTGCCTCCTGGGATGGACCTGAAAGCTGACACAGTCATTTTTGCGCAGGAGTTAATTTCTAGGGTGAGCTGAGGCAGACCTCAGCAAGCGCGGTGTATGACTTTGGCGGCTTACCTTTCACAAAACTTCCACAGAGACGTCTGGGACCAACATAAACAGTCGACCCACGCATGAGTTCCGGTGCGAAGGCGGTTAGGTTACCCTCTCGGCTGACTGCTTAGCACGGCTCGAAGGTCTGTGGGACTGTTTGTCTAGAATGTATACAAAGACTGAACTTTGGCCCTTCTTCTGACCACTGAACTCCGTACCTGGGAGGGTGAGCGTCTCTTCCCACTCCCTCCAGAGCTTCCTCCAGGACCCAGCAGCTTAGGGGAGATCAAGCTAGGGACATGGTTTGAAATCTGACACTGGTGCCTCTGGAAGCTGCCAAGGGAGGGTTAGGAGCTTTAAGGCAGCTGCTGGGGAGGCGCTACTGGCCCTGTAGCATTTTATCTTTATATCACTATATTTACCCTGTGTTCCCCTATACAGTTATGTTTGTTTTTATTAGGGAAGAAATTATAAAATCTTTCTCTTGTCCTCAGTGACTGCCCAAGTGGGTTTTAACTGGGGTGCTGCTGGGTAAAAGGGCGAACTTGACGTGCACAGCTGCAGAGAAGCATCACTTGGAAAAAGCGCGAGTGACTGTGGGGGCTGCGATCTCTGGAGCAGGACTGCCAAAGGCGGCAGAAGGTGGTGGAGACTTTGGTCACTCACCAGTTGATGGTCACAGTTGACAGCTCAGGCTCAGTATTTAGCAAGCTGAGAATCAGTTTAGCCAACTGGTTGGCTGCTGGAGCACAGAGCGAGTGGGTGCCAGACTCACCCTGCCTGGACTGTCCTGACACGACAGCCCCTTTGCTTTCAGGTGAACGACTTGAGTTCTTGCCCTGAGTAATTACAATAGTAACAAACATGTACTGAGTGTGGGCCAGGTACAAGAAACTCACAGATGCATTTTACTTGTGTTTATGTCTTTAAACCCCACAATAACCTTTCCAAGAAGGGCTGTGTTATGCCCATTTTACTGATTAAGCAGCAGAGGCATTGAAAGCTGAAGTCGTCTGAGTTTACACCAGTGACTAAGAGAGGATAGGAAACAGAAAGCTGACTGCAGAACTTGGGCGTAATGGGCAAAAATAACAGAAAAGTCAACACTTCTCTCTCTCTCTGTCTTTCTCTGTCTCTGTCTGTCTCTGTCTGTCTGTCTGTCTGTCTCTTTCTCTCTGTCTCTGTCTCTCTTTCTCTCAGTCTTTCTGTTCCTTTCTCTCTGTCTCTGTCTGCCCCTGTCTCTCTCTGTCTCTGTGTCTCTCTGTCTGTCTGCCCCCAACTGTCTCTCTCTGTCTCTGTGTCTCTCTGTCTGTCTGCCCCTGACTGTCTTTCTCTCTCTCTCCACATGTGTGTCTGTCTCTATCTTTCTGTTTGTGGTGCAGTGAATCTAACCATCCAGGGCCTCAAGCACTGAAGCCGGTAAGCACTCTACCACCAAGCTGCATTTGAGTCTAGAATCGCGTCTTTCGAGGTGACTCTCAGAGCATTCTTACAATATCTCATGTGGAATAACAGCCACATCAGTGACACTCTGTGAAGGTGCTATACTCATTTTTGGACCCCATTTGATTGCAACCATAGAAACCCAATTCAAATTGCAGTAGGAATAAAGGAGAAATTTTGCTGGGATCCATAACTAAAAACCAAGGGTAGACTGAGGCTTCAGGCATGGTTGTTTCCAGGACATGGTTCCCCTTAGGTGCCCAGGAACTTCTGTGTCTATTCTGAGCCAGTTCGTATGGCCAAGAAGGGCAGGTGCTGTGATTGATGTGCCTGTGTCACCCTCGAAACTCAGACTATGTGAACTGTGAGTGAACAAGAGGAGATCTAGAAGAAAGAGCGAGATGCCACTACCAGAAGAAATAAGCCTGGCTCAGGACAGTGGGATTATGCCCACAACTTCTATCTCAGGTGAGAAAGTGGAGCACACAGACAGGAAGTGACAGGTCTTGACTATAGCTGTAGGTCTTCAGCAACAGTAAGAACAATAGCAAATGTTAGCAATGCATGCTTTTCCATGCTGTTGAAAGGAATAGAGGAGAAAATGTGTTACTGTGCCTGGCACAGAGTAGATGCTCATTAAGTTTGCTACACTGAGTTAAATAACAACTTTCGTGAGTTAAACCCATCATGCGCAGTACTCCCAAATTCTGCTCAAGCAAATCTAATGTACAATGTTGTGGTGCATTTTCTGTTGTTATGATTCATCATCATAATTTTTCAACTTTTTGAGACAATCTCTTGCCAAGTAGCTCAGTCTGGACTCAAACTCACTCTGTGTAGCCCAGGCAGGTCCAAACCTTGCGGTCCTCCTGCTTCAGCTCCCAAGTCCTGGGGTTGCAGGCATGTGCCCCACACCTGGCAACACTGGGTAAGTTATAGAGACCAGACGTCATGAAGCTCACAATCCTAGAGGCTGGGAAATCCCAGAGCACGGTGCCAGCATCAGTTCAGCATCTGGTGAGGCTTTCTGGCTGCATCGTGACGTGGCTGAGCGTCACACAGGAAGCCAGGACACGTTGGCTAGTTAGACTCTTTCTTCTTGTGATTGTTCATGCCATCCTGGGCAGGCCACCTCATGACCTCCTGTAGTCCTATTAAACCCTAAAGGCCCTATCTCCAGGTCCGTTAATCTACGCATTTGAGACATTTTCAACACATGAACTTTTAGGGATCACATGCAATATATAACCGGATATCTTTTTCTCCTCTGCATTAGAATAGAAAGCCAAACCTTTCCCTTCTGTTTCTCCTAAGATTGAGAGGGATATGAGTCTGTCAAGGGGTGGGTTCATCCCCTCACAAGGTCGAGGCACTTCCACGCCATGAGTCCTACACCCAACCATTCCCATGGGGCCTCAACAGAACACTGTCTGCTCATTACTGGGTAGTAGCAGCAGCAGCAGCAGCAGCAGCACAAACAAATTTCTTAAAAATGATTTGTTTACTTGCTCTAAATCCAGCTCAAAAACTTTGCCTGGCTTAAGCCCACCTTTGATCCAGATTGAATAAATGCATAAATACAGATATTTGCCATTCGGATTGTAGACATCTCTGGGAAAGCGCTGGCAAAATGAATTGCTGAGGCTAATGAATGATTTTGACAAAGGAGTTCAAAGCCAGCATCTGTGGGGCCCTACTGTGAAACACTGAGGCTCCCCTGAACACAGACACTCAGCCTGGGGTGGGGAGACCTCAGCGAGGCCAAAGGGGCACACAAAGGGGAACTAAGACTCCTCTCTGAACCTAGGGGCACTTCACAGAAGACCAGAGTAACCAAACAGCTCTAAAGAAAGCTTAGGGTTCTGGCCAAAGAAAGTGTCAGATGGATGGTCTTGGAACACTGCTTGTCCCCAGAGAGGCCAATGGGGGTAAGCGGGGAGAAATACTTCCTTGCCTTTTTGTCTACCCTGATGTGTCTTACATTTTGCACAATATGGAGGAATACGGCATTTCATATACATACAATAATGCTATTTGTACATATATTTAGGTGACAATAAATTCTACTTGTACACAACAGTATGTAAAATTCAAGAAAATGAACTGGAAAGATGATTTGTGCTTCTTGGAAGGAAGAGATGGAAATAGATGGTAAATGGTTAACAGGCGTTTAGTTTTTCCATAGTGATTTACTTCTAAGAAAAGGACTGAAAGCCAACACAAAGTGTTGGGACACAGGAGATGTTTGCATATTATTCTGTGTGGTATGATTGAATTTTTAAACAATTCCCCAAACAAAACACCCTCATGCCTGAGCACAGGCATGGCCCCTCTAAGGTAACTACAAGAGAGTCACGTGTGAAGCTCAGGATCTGACGAGGGAGAGCAGGAACCGGAGAACCCCAGGGCCCACCCTGGGTATGTAGGCTGCTTGTCTGGTTGCCGTTTCAGTGCTCAGGCATCCTTACCTCTCGGCCTCACTCCTCTCCTGGGTTTAAGTCTACAGATCTGTCTGAGAAGGAGCCTGGCCTTCAGCCTGGGAAGGTGGTCATGCTGGGGAGGTGCGGATGAGGAGGGGAAGATAAGATTGCCATGGCCATGCCTTGGACCTGAGCTATGGGGCTGAGAGCGGTGGTGGCTGCAGAAAGAGAGGAAATGGGCTGGGGCTACTTTGAAACATTGCAAAGCTCCCAAGCACTCAGTGACTCTGGAAGTGCAAAGGTAAGCAGACAGCTGGGGTATTAGTGCAGATGCAACCCCTGCGAGCAGAAACCCCAGAAAGTGCCAGCCAAGTGGCAAGTACAAATACACTGCTCTTCAGAGGCTGCCCCACTGGATTCAGGCCTGCGCACGCAGGTCACATCCAGAGCAGATGAGGTGGCTGAGGTGGGACAGGATTTTGTTCCAGCCCGCTCCAGATTTTCCAGTGCAGGTCCTTCTCAGCAAAGAGTCTTTGTCCCCAGCCCAGGGATGGCATAACAGGCCAGAATAAATGGAACACTTCACACCCACTCGGCCAAGTACATTTATTTTGATTACTCTCATACCCTTGTCAAAAATGGTGCCAAGGTGTATAAACAGACCAATTTCTGGGATTGTTTCAATCTAATCATATTAAATTATTTGCTCTCTTGGCCTTGAGGGGGTTCCAAGGAAAAGTGATTGAAGTTGGGTCCAAAAATAGCTACCTTTGATTTCCAACCCCGGTGCTAATGTGGGTGAACTCCTCAGCACTTCTGGTGCTGATGTCAGCATGCCCGGGCCCTCCAAGTCAGGGCTGGGAGCGGGTGAGGTGGCACCACCTCTGCTTATTTGTCTCTTAAAACCCTGTGAAGAGAAGAGACATTTTAAGGAAACCTCTAGGAAGACATGTATTTAAGTGCCCAGTGGGGAGCACAATGAGTCCAACATCACGATCATGTGTGGCGTGGGAAGAAAGGGGTTGTGACCCGGTCTCAGAGGGAAGCAGGAGACTAGAGAGGAGAAGTGATGTCTAGAAACTGGCATGCTTTGACCCCCTAGACCCTAACACCAAGTAAACCTGGCCAAAAGGGAAGAAATGGTGTGTATTAAAAAGCAAGGCTTTCACAGCAAGGCAGATAGAGCTTTTAATCCTGCTGTTTCCTGTCTATGTGACCTTTGGTAAGTTTTTGAGTTTCTGAAAAGTTCTGTTCTCTTTACTGGAAACCACAGATCATAGGAATCATGCAGGGCTGTTGTCTTTGAGAATGTCTGTCCCAGGCAAAGCTCTGGGTGCAGCACACAGAAAGCAGACATTTAAATGGATGTGTGCCCCTTCTGAACCTTATAGCATGGTTGCCTTGCAACACCTGGGCCTTAGAGAGATTTACAGTATTTTGCAAGTTGTAGATGTTCATTAAATGTTTGCAGATTGAATAGAGGATGCCTCAGTCTGTCTTCTGCTGCTAGAACACAATGTGTGAGATTGAGAAATTTATAAGGAATAGAGATTTCTTTTTTATATTTTTGCAGGCTGAGACATCTAAGAACTTGGTGATGGCATTGGATAAAGGCCCTGTATCAGTCAGTGCTCACTAAGGAAGCAGATTTAATGCAAGATATATAAATATATAAGGATTGAAATGTGGGCTTACACAGCCCCCTGCACCCTCAAGTGTGGAAGAGTGCGAAAGGGCTTTCTGTAGGCAGGAGATACAAAGCATCCAGTAGAAGACTGAAAGTCTGGAGCTCACTGTAGAGTCTCATGCAAGTCCATGTGAGGAAGGTGAGGGATGTGCGCTGGAGATGTAAGAGTCTGCGCTGGAATCCAGGAGATGATGCCCAAGGTGATAGTAAAGACTAGAGCTCCTCCAAAGAAACGGAAGTGAAACTTCCCTCTTCATTTCCCTTTGATTCCATTAAGATGACAAGCCTATCCAGAGCAGGTCTTCTGTCTTCAGTAAATCCCTTCAGCCACACCGGGAACTTTGCTGATCCAATTTAGTTTGGCATTTCTTACTCAGGTGGATGCCCTCAGTTAACTGTCACAGGCCCTCTTGCTACATGATAAGATGGGCATCATCATGTGGTAAAGAAGGATGTACATGAGACAGAAAGAACAATTGGGCCAAATTCAGCCTTTTGTCAGAAGGCCACTTCCATGCTAATTTATCTACTTCAGTGATAATGATTTTAATCCATTCATGAAGATGCCGCTTTGATGATCTAATCATTTCATGAAGGTCTCATGTCTTTTGTTGTCATGGCAATTTTATTTCAACATGAGTTTTGGAGGGAATATCCAAAGTAGAGCAGAGAATGATTCCACATCTCCTACATCTGCGTAGTTCTGGTCCTCAGGACTACCAATGGGGCAAGATGGAATCCCTCTGAAATTAGTTCTTAGTAGATGTGAGAACTGCATTGAACTAACTGCATCAGAGCAGAAGGTGTATCAGCCAGGGGAGTTGGGTGAAGATGTTACTACTCATGCCCTGGTAGCCCAGGAGCTCCCTCGGATGCTATCCACAGCACCAAGCCCATCACGTGTCTCCCTCACTCCAAGAGTAGAATAAGGATTAGTCACTTTCCAGCCTGGCAGCCCTCTACTTCCAAAGAGACTAGTTTCAAAAATGTTACTCACTACTTTAGCATTCAAATGCAAGTTTCCATGTCAGACCTGATCTCTCTTCTGATTTATGAAGTAGTCTCCTGGGCATTTCTAGCTGGTGAACTCAACTTCCCTCTTCAAGTATTACTTATGCCAATGATTGGCACCACTATCCATCTGGTCCCCGGGAACAGAGTCATTCATGGAACTGACAAATGCTTATGGAGTGTCTTCCAGTAGGTGCTGGGGACACAGCAGAGACCAAGGCACAACCAAACCTGATCCTTATGGGGTTCACATCCTAGGAGGAGAATCATGGTCATTAACCTTTGACCTCTTTTTATTCCAAATATATTTCATGTTACTTCTTTTTTTTTTCCTTTTGTAATGTCCCTATCAGAGTTCAGTGGACTATTTCAACAGCTTACTAGCTAATCTCTGGCCTCCACCTTAGGACCTTTCCCCCCGTGTGTCCCTAAAAGGATCTTCCTACTATTCAGATCTGATCACACCACAGCTCAGTTTGGAACAGACAACAGAATCCAGTTCAAATTGTTGGTTCTTTACCATAATTAGAAAAGGTACAGATGCCCTCAGGCCTGTATCTTCCCATGGACAGATATTATAAGACCACAATATTGGTCTTCAAGGTGCTTAACATATGGATCAATTACCACCATGTTCATATCAGAAGATCACCATCTTTTTTTGAAAAATCCTAGGATCTGGCCACATTGGCCCTGCAACCTAGTACAGCGGCAGATCTGTGGAGCTGATTAGCCACTATACTTTTTAGATCATACATATTCTCTTCTTGTCTCTGTAGCTCCCTATTATTCAGGGACACTGAACAGGATACAGATGTTATTTACCATGTAACAACTGGTTTCTTTATCCATTTAGGTTGTCTGTCTGGCTCCTTGTAGGTACTGGGATAGGTGGCCCTAACCTATCCTAACTTCTACTTACCTTTCCATCACCAGCTCACTCAGTTCCTTGTCTCTGCTCTGGTCTCACTAAGCCATGACAACTTTTCATGCCTAAATATCTTCCCTTACTCTATTCCCTCTGTCCTTCCCTCCTGAGCACTTTTATCTCAGCTCAAGCTTCACTACAGTCTCCACAAGGTTATCTATTTGTTCTTTCTCTGTGTACCTCCCTCCCATGTCATCGTATCGTTTCCTCCACTGGAGTGTGAGGGCTTGACTGCTCTCCTAGACTGTGAACACTTTAAGACTAGGAGCAATGCCATCATCCATTCTGCAAATATGTACTGAGTCCCAGATCTAGGCCCCAGTTGTGAACAATATTAAGTCTTTGTTGTCCCGGAGCTTATATTTTGATAAAGAGACATCAATAAGTAAATGGATAAATTTATTTGAGAGAAGGTTAGGGTTATAAAGGGAGATACAACAAAGAGTGACGTGGGAATGGGAGGGGGAATAATATAGGAAGGGTGGTCAGGGAGGACCTCCCCGGGGCAGTGACATGTAATGAGAAGTAACCGGTCTCACCGGGAGGTCTGGATTCTGTACTCTTGATACAAAGCAGACATCAGAAGTATTTGTGGGCTAATAATTGAGTGTGTAAAAATACACACATGGAAATATGATTATATCATGTAATCCCATAATATAATATTCTGGTCATTAAATAACAAAGGATTTTTAAGCTGGACTATTAGGAATCTGCTATGGCTTAAATATGGTTTGTCCTCTCTGAAACTCAACTTAAAATGTCCCCAGGGTAACAGCACTGAGATGTGGTGGGACCTTTAAGTGGCGATCAGGTCATTCATGCAGAGAGATTCATGCAGGTTTAATGGGACTGGACTAGGTGCTGAGAGGGTGGTTATCATGAATCAGGGCTATCATTTGTGTTTTGCCTCTTCTAGGCATGCTCACTTGTCTTTTTGCTTGTCTGCCATGTTATGATGACATGCTCATGGACTTCCCAGCTTGCAAACCTGCGAGCAGATAAACCTCTATTCTTTAGAAATCATCCAGTCTCAGGTATCCTGTTATAGCAACTACTAATGGGCTAAGATAGAATCCAGAAATCCATGTTTAGAGCTTACATGCTGATGCATAAGGTAGGACATTTTTTTTGTACATCCTTAACGATTGCCTTTGTCTACAAGTAACAGAAAAGTTGACTAGCAGTGATTTATGTGGTAAGACTTTTTATTGTTCCTTCAGCATTGGCTTTCTCAACCTGTTTTATATCCTGTAAATCTGATGAAGCAAAAAACTTACTTTTGGAAAAAACCCCAATTTTAACCTAAAACGAAATACATGCATTTATAAAGGAAACAAATTATTATTATTATTATTATTGTCTTTTTGAGGCAGGGTCTCACTATGCAGCTCAGGTTGGACTTGAGCTCACTTTGTAGCCCAGGCTGGTCTCGAACTCGCAACGATCCACCTGACACAGCCTCCTGAGTGCTAGGATTACAGGGGTGAGCCACCACGCCTGGCAAGGAAACAAATTATATTGAAACAGGTTCACCCATATATTAAAGAGTATAAATGAATGATAGTATAAATGTGTGTTTTTATTTATTCATTAAATAATAGAGACTAGAAGCAGGACTACTGGCTATTGTGAGTAGAAATCTAGATGTTAATGAGGACTCAGAGGGAAGTAAGGAGCATCTTAGAGAAAGACTGGCCTGTCTTAGAGAATGCTTAAATCATCACAAGTGGACTGTTGGTAGAACTGGGGATGTGACAGGCACTTCTGGTGAACACCCAGAAAAGGAGCATGTTATTAAAAATAGAAGGAAAGAGAATGCTTTCCACAGAGTGCAAGAAAAGTCTTCTGACTTCCACCCTGACTTCTGTGGAAGACAGAACTTCCCAGAGATGCTGTCAGATATCCGGCTGAGGAGATTTCCTGGTGAAGTGTTGAAGGCACATCCTGGTTTCTTTTTGCTGCTTGTAATAAAATGTGAGAGGAAATGGGCCAGTTGAGGAAAGAATTATCAACTGAAAAAGGAACAAGGATTTCACGATTTTGGAAATTCTCAGATTATCCAGGTGATACAAGATTTTTATCAAAAGCTGTTCAAATTAGTTTTGCTGTCAAGAAAGTATGTTCTAAAGAGAAAGCCAAGGGGTGTATCTAACCCTTGCTAGTGCCTTAAAAGCATCAAAAAGCAGAGTGTTCAGCCACAGAATGTTCTTTTAAAAGATTAAAGGTGTCAGCCACCACTGCAGAAGCCAGAAATAAAGATAGAATTATGCAAGAAAAGGCTGGGAAGGAGCCTCTCGTCTAATGAGTGAATTCCCATGACACACAGGAGATCCACAAGGCTCTATAGAATTTTTTTTAATCAACGGAAACACTTCAAGCTTGGAGTGGCAGTCCAAGGATGAAATGAAAGAAGGTAATAGGACTCGCAAAATTCTACAGGTAGGAAACAAGCTGATAAAACCATTTGAATGCTTACTAACTAAAAAAAAAAGACAAGTGATCCCTAGGGCAGGGACGCATGTCAGGGGGCACAGTCATGAACCACAGGAAATTGTTTCATAGCTGGATTTCAACACTGCTAGGGCTGGTAACTCCTCGTGTTTCTGCTCTATTTTCTCCTCTTTTGAACAGGAATGTCTATATGTCTTATCTTATGCCTGACTGATCCTTGCATTTTAAATGCAGATATCTTTTTTTTTTAGTTCTGCATGTCCAGAGATGGGGAGGAATTTTGCTCCAGGATGGACCATACCTAGAGTCTCACTCATACCTTATTTAGATAATGAGATCTGAGTCTTTTGAACTGATGCGATTTTGAACTTTGAGTTGATGTCGTAATGGCCTGAGACATTTGAGGATGTTGGAATGGGTCAAGTCCCGTGGAATGGGGGTGAATCTCTGAAGGTCAGAGACTAGAAAATATAGCGATGGATTTTCAGATTGTGCTAATGTGGCTATTAATTGTCACAGAGATTCATAATTGAAGAAAATACTAAATCTCTGCAGTTTAGGGATATAATGATGCAATTTCTCCCCCAGCCAACTTCATAAACCCTGTGTGAAGAATTCTATTCAACTCAACTATTTCCCCTCTAGATATTCTCCCAGAAGAGCTAAAGACATTATATTACAGTGATACATGCATTCCTATGTTTGTAAGAGCCCAAGTCATAGTAGCTAAATTTTGGAAGTGGCCTATTTGTCTGTCAACACATGAATGGATAAAGAAACTATGATATTTATGTATAATGGAGTACTATTAAGCCATAAAGAAGGATAAACTTGAGTTTAGTTTCTCTTATATGTGAAACCCAGCATTTAAATAAAGAGCAAAATAAAAGATAGATAAATAAGAGATAGATAATAGGAAATAAGGATTTGATCTTTTATAAATGGGACAGGGCCCAACAGTGAGGGGAAGAGAAGGGGATGAAAATATAATTCAGTTGTGTTATGTATATGTATGAGCTCCCCATGAGGAAAGAAATCATTATGTATTGCAAACAGGTACTAATAAAAAAATAAAAATGAAATAAAAATTGCAAACCAAGGATATCTAACTTGGGACTAAGGTCGCAGCCCAGTGGTAAAGCATGTGCATCTTATGCTCGGGGTTAAATCCTCAAAAACAAAATAAAACCAGATAAACAGACAACAACAATCATGATAACAGATTGATTAAGAGGAGGTGGTCGCTGGGAGTCACCAGGTTCTTTTATACCTCTTTGCTACCTCACCCCTGGTGAGCAAGTGACCAAGTTTCCATAAAATAGCTGCCACAGCTCCAAGCCTCACATCCTCACACCCTGCCCTCCCTCATCGGATGAGAAGAAGAAAACAGGATTGAAATGACTTTTTCTGTGAGCTATTCTAATCTCTGCCAACTGAGAATTCTTTCCTAGAGGTCCCCAGCAAACTTCCTCCCTAGTCTCACCAGGCATATGATCATTGGCAAAGGGGAATTAATATACCCTACCACGATTCCCTTTAGACTGGGGTCAGTGGACATACTTGGTAAAGGGCCCAGCAATGAACATATTAGGCCTGGTAGGCACTAGTGCTGGAGTTGAGCTTACTCAGTTCTGCTGCAGTAGCAAGAAAACGTCCATGGAAGATTTATAAACAAATAGGTGCGGTGAGGGCTGTCAGATTCTGTCTGTAAGAATCTGGAATGCTCAATTAAATTTGATTTTTGTGTTTGGTGCTAAGAATTGAACCCCGGGCCTCACATGTCTAGGCATGTGCTTTACCACTGAGTTCCATCCCAGGCCCAATTAAACTTAAACTTCAGATAAAAAATAAATGCTTTTTTTGGTATAAGCATATCTTGTGCAACATTTGGGACAAACTTACAGTAAAAGAATATTCATGGTTTGTTTGACATTTTAACTGCCCAGGGCCTTCTGTGTTTTACCTGGGAGCCTTTGGGAGGCCTTGTGGGGTCAGTTCCCCTTGGGTAGCTGGAGGCAGGCCTTCCTTTACCACCTGAAATCCCAAGTTTGGGAGACTCTCTCATTCCTTGACAAGAGGGAGAGTTGGTCACCTTGTCAATAAAACTTGTGAACATAAGAGTTTGAATTTCATATAATTGTGTTATTTCATGACTACTCTTGTTTTGATTTTTAAAAGCGATTTCAAAAACACATGTAAAAACAATTTTTAGCTCTCCAGCTGTACAGAAAACAAGCCTGTGGACAGAATTTGGCATGTGGTCAGTCATTTGCTGTCTCTTGGCTTAGGCCATCCGTGATCTATCCCCTGGCGATGGGCATATTGCTACTCAAACAAAATTAGCATTCTGCTAACAAGGAAGACAGGCATGGCTGTGGAGAGGCAGCCGAGGGTGTCTGCCAAAGATCCAACACCTCCTTCCCTGAAGCCCTTATGAATTTAATTCTATGAGACTACTGCTGGCCACAGATTGCTCAACTTTCACCTCTCAGGCACCCCTTTGGCCTCTCAGACTAGTGTTTCCCTTAAAAGCTGTTCAAACAAACTAGGGGTGTATTAGAGCTGGTGGGAAAAATTTTGCTCTTTTCTCGTTATGTGTTAGCTGTAATCTTGAGCAAATCCATTGCTTTCTCTGGGCCATAGCTGTCTGAGTATCCCCAGTGCAGCATAGCAGAGACAGGAAGAACACTGTGGTCTTTCAGGGCAGTGAATTTTCATGATTCAAATCATACACTTTGCTGTACATAATCTCAACTGAATCATAAGACAAAGCTGTGATGAGTGTTATTTTCTCTTTGCGAGGCGCAGACACTGAAAGTCAAGCTGCCTCCCTGGCTTCCCTACACCTCCCCTGCCCTCTTGCTGTCTGATCCCCACCCTGGAAGACCAAAGAGGAAAGAGACACACTGCAAAAGAATGAAGGTCCCAGTGTCCCTGCTCGTAAACTCCCAAATGAGCGGAACTCCAGACGGTGCCAGTTTATCCATGGTTCTAACCCAATTAGGACAAATTATCATTTCTTTGGTTTGATGCATCTCCTGGAGCTCCTCAAACAGTTGGCAAAAACCATATGGAGTTTGCATTGTTTGAGCTTTTCCATCAGCAACTTTTATGATCATATTTAGAAATTGGTTGTAAAAAAAACTCAGAACCAAACTTGGCAATACCAGACAATTTTGCTCTTCTCAGTCCAAAATTTAGAAGAATTTCCCCCCTAGGCAGTCTAAAGAGAGAAAGACAGTGAGTGAGATTCTAAATTTCTTGGCTTTAAAAGGCCAGTGTCTCTGAAATGAGTGTTAATCGTTCCATAGGTACGGAGAGGAGGTGAGCAGAAGGCGAAGGTACAGCTGTCCTCATCAACTAATCTTTGTTTTTTGGGGGCACTTCTTCTGTTTCTTTTTTTCTTCTTTCTTTCTCTCCTTTCTTCCTCGCTTACTTGTGCTGGGGATGGAACCCAGGGCCTTCAGCAGGCTGAGCAAGCACTCTGTCTCTAAGCTCCATGTTGTTTTGCATTTTAAGATGAACAACTGGGCATCTCTGTGGAGTTCTGATCCTAAGAAAGTCTTGTGCAGCTGGTCAGAAGGAGCACGGGTTAGTGAAACAAATGGTCCTGTTGAGCAAGGGGAACTTTCAGTGTCATTTTTGGAGCAGCAGATGCCCACCATTGGCAGGGGCGGTTATGGACAGACCAGCTCACTGGCATCTCCCCTGCATTCCCAGACAACTGTCAAGATTCTCCTGATCATTTACAACACGATTGTCTCTTGCAGGGTCATGGTGAGGGAAAGAGGTCTGGATTAGCTGAGGGTCTTGTGGCATTCAGCCCTCCCTAGAGTTCCTATGCATTGGGAGGCCACTGAGTTCGTTCTTCTGGACACACAGCTCCCTCCCAGCATACACTTCAGGGGAAATCAAAGGAGTCCTGTGAGTGTCAAGCTGCTACTTGCTCTTCCCCAGAGAGCACCTTCTTCACCACCAATTACCACATCATCATAAACACTCGGGAGAGACATGATGTAAAAATGAAATTACTGAAAACATTTTTGGGCTAACACTTGGCTTTATATAAACTCACAGACAATCCTATAAGGCACTCAAGCAGATTATGGGTTTGAGCAAAGCTGGAAAATTGCTGCCATTATATTGTTATTATTAACACCTTGTAATTAGCCCTGAGGAATCCCAAAGTTCTCTTTCTTGATTTGGCTTTAATGAAGGAAAATTGCTACCTTTGCAAGTTGGATGGCGCCCGTTCTGATTAACCTTAAGTATATAGGACTATTATTTTGAAAATGTTTGCTGTCATGTGAATATTAGCATTACATACAACTGGGGGGAGGCAGGAGGCTGGAGAAGGGCAGGCCCTCTCCACTGTGTTCTTTTCCTCCCACCCTGAAAGAAGGTGAATCATGAGCTCACTTCAGCTATGGTTCTTGCTTGGAAGATCAAGAATGAAAGCCCTGTTAAGGCCACGACCACAATTTCTTGGCCTTCGTCAGGCTCCCCTGGCAAGGGTACGGGCTGCCAGCTTCTCTCCGTGTTGACTGCACAGACTGGTGGGTAGTTTTATTGTTACACTGAGAGTGACCCATGGGGATGAGATCACACGGGAGTTAGCACCTCGTGCAATAAAGTCCATTTTATTTGCATGTCCCAGGAGTCTCCAGAGGGCTTTTCACAGCCTTCTCAGGTACCATGTCTTCAGTGAAGCACCGCCAACATTAATAAAATATCCCTCTCTATATTCCTCAACTGCCCTCCCACAGCCCGAGTACTATTTTCATTACCTTCCCTGGGAAAAACATACATTAAAGAGAACTCGTTTGATGTTATCTATAATTAATTTGTATTTTGATAATATAGGGAAGGAATTTTACATGTGATGACTTACCTGTTCATTAGTTTTTTCTTTTGAACTCCTGTGACCACTTAATAACTCAAGCTGAAGCATGGCGGCCTGACATTCTCCCCGCCCACCTTTCAGGAAGGGGAAGGTGTTGTCTCTCACATGGAAACAAATTGCTTTAAATAATGACTTTGTGCAAAATTAGTCATACATAATTGAAAAATTCTATAGATGAATACCTAGTAACTTGAGATGATCGGTGCACAGAGGCGCCTGGAGCCCGTCGGTTTTCCCATTGGAAGCTGCTCTAATGCCCCAGATTTTGGCAATGGGTGGGATGTTTCTGCGATTTGTTTGTATCTTCTCCCTCCTTCCATTTCCCCAAGGGATGACAGAAAAGCTTATTTACAGGTAGGAAGATGTGTTGAACACAGTAATAATAGTGACCATGTTACGATTAAAAAGACAGATCCCTCCTGTCCTCCAGTGTGAGAAGGGCTGATCTGTCACTGAGCTCTCAGTAGCAACAGCCAACATTTCACGTGCTTATTCGGAGCCAAGGTCCAAAAACCTCCTCACGCCTTGGACACCTTGTGCACCTCCCAGCCAATTGGCTGTTCTCGAGTTGAGGGAAGTGTCGCACTTTCTTGTGAAAAGCAGTTGGCTTCTCTGTGCTTCAAACACACTAGCTGGAAGGGCAGGGGTTGGCTCAGAGGCAAAGCGTTTGCCTAACATGTTGAGGTCTTGAATTCCAGCACTAGCACTGAAACACAAGGCAAAGTAGCTTGGTAGCTGGAGATGAAGCTGTCCTACATGCATGGTGGGAAGACCTGGAGGTGAGTCTCACTCTTGTCTCTGAATAGGTGGCAGCTTGGGGCACAGCTCATCAGTGGCTCTGCTCACAGGGCTTTCTGGACCTCAAGTGGAATGTAGATTAAACGTTGGGTGATGTAGCTGGTGCCCAGCACATAGTAGGTCCTTCCTGAACATCGTTCTCTTCTCCTACTCTTTGCAGATTTAGTGAGCTGCAAAACCTTTGTTCTGGCCACTCCTGCAAGCATTCAATCTCCTGGTCTCAGTTTCTCTCATGTGTAATGGGATAATAAGCCATGAAAGCTGTTCATTGCTCAGGATGAGAACAGGGTTAATGACTTAATGTTTATAAAGGGCTTTGAGTTCTCTCTCTGAAAATCTCTTCAGATGTATTTTTATTGGCATATTAAGACTTCTATCATGTGTGGGAAAAAATAACCAAATAGAAAAACATAATCATAATTCAAAGAAGCTAATGAGGATATTATATGTATACATTCTCCACCTCAGTTGCTTGTTTACGGATTTGTCTCAGAGCTTGCCTGCTCTGCCCCAAGTGTGCGGCAGCACCGTGGGCCCTGCTCAAGTGTCATTATAACCTCTGGGAGAACAGCTCCAGCCCCATCCTTCGTTTTTAAATGAAAGTCACACTGCTCCATTTAGTCAGTAATTCACCTCTTCCAGATCTGAAGGCTAGAAATCTTTAATCGTTACGAATAATAAAGCTACTCAGGAATAGAAAAGGTCTGGATTGAGTGGATTCTAACATCCTAGAACAGAACTTCTCAGTTCTCGGCCATTTATTCATTGGCATCCTTTTAAGGGAATTTCAGGAATTTTCTTTCTAATCTCCAATCTTCCATGAAAATTTAATGCTACAGACATACTATATAGCTGTTTTGTGTACCATAGGTACAGCTATGCTTTGGACCTTTGAGCTGAGCAACATCCCCGTTCCTTTTTTAATTTTTTATTTTGAGGCAGGGTCTCATTAAATTGCCTAGGTTGGGTTTGCACTGTAATCCTCCTGCCTCACCCTCCCAGAGTGTTGGGATTAGAGGCCTACACCACCACATCGGGTTTACAAGCATGTTTTATACAAAAAAAGAGTAAGATTTGTCCTTTTCTTACTCTCAATGAATATTGCTCCCTTGGAAGGCAATATCAATCCTGTGGAACAGGCATGCTTTAGCATGACATGAGGTAGCAAACATTTTTTTGTTGTTGTTAAAAAGATTCAAAGTCTTCATTTGGTCTCAACTTTATTCTCATGCTTATTTCCCAAAACGGGCAGTATTTCCTACAGGGAAATCTGGGAAAGAGTCTTCAACTTCAAACTAAGAGTTTGGCTAAATAATTTATAGTGTATTCCTAAAATGGAACACTGTACAACCAATGCTATTTACAAACATATTGGTTTACACTCACTTGTTCAGAGAACAATTATTAAGGGAAAACTGCAAGTTGTGAAGTCATATGTTCTATTCAGGTACAGTTAGCTACACCACTGTTATTGCTGGGTTACAGAATTTGAAGGGGTTCTTGGTCTCTTCCTATATCTTTTCTTCCGTCCTTCATTCTGTCCCTCCTTCTCTCTTTCCCTGCTTCCTCCTTCCTTTTGCTTTTACTTTCACCTATATTTTGTAGGTTTTTGTATAAAGAATCTACCTAATTGCATATATAAAATGCAAGCCAAACCTGGTTGTACATATCTGTACTCCCAGCACTCTGGGATGCTAAGGCAGGAAGATTGCAAGTTTGAACCCAGCTTGGGCAACTTAGCAACTTATTCTTGTTTCAGAATAAAAAAACAAAAAAGGGCTGGGAATGCAGCTCAGTGCAAAGGCCCAGAGTTCAATCCTCAGTACTGGAAAAAAAAAGTCCTCATACTGTAGATTTCCAAAAGAAAATTTTATGTCAGAATGAGGATTCACATAATGGCCCAGACCTTCCATCATGGGAGAACTCAGGGTCCCCAAGTCCCCAGTGAAGAATAGTAACTCCCTACCTTGTCTCCCCAGTGTGAAAGCATCAGGACCTCACATGAAAGGGCAGCACAGTATCCTTGAAGCACCCTGGGGCTGAGAAGACAATCTCAAACTCTTTTGTGCTCAGGTTCTATGGAAAGTCTTGGCGAGGTTAAAGCAGGAAATAGAAGCAAGTATCAATCAGAGAGTCAGGATCCCCACTCTGGACTTCCTAGTGTCCCTGCTGGGACCACATGAGATCACTGAAAGCTAAGAGAAGGGGACATAGCTCAGCTCAGTCCCTTTGGGACTCCTCTAACATTTCTTCTTTATGCTGGATCTAGACATTATGCAATCAGATGCCACATTGTGGGTCTGCAGGGTGTTTGTTAAGCCTTCAGTATGGGGTCGGGAGTATCGCAAATGTAAGTTTTCTAAATGAATAAATTGAGCTGTTGGGCCTCAAATTGATCAATAGCTTTGAAAATGTTCAACAGTGCTGGTTGCCACAGAATTAACATAGAATATTCCATTTTCATTCTTAACTTTGATTTCTTCCTACTTTACAGCTTTTGAACTTGCTGCAAATTCTACTTGGAACCAAAATGCCCCACATTTATTTGTTCATGAATTTATCTTCTCCACTGCCATTTTCCCAGGGACATGCCTACACTGATCCATAGGTCAGATTCCTACTGGCTATTTTTGGAGCTCGCTATAGTCCCCTCTCCCTTTTTTGACCTTATGAGGGTTGTAATTATATAGTTATATGTGCAATTATTTAATGATATTAATAACCAACACTTAATGAGTACTTACTAAGGACCCACATTGTACTAAATGCTTTAATCCCGTTTATCACCATTTAATCCTCATGACAATACCATGAAGCATCATTATTACTGTCATTTCACAGAAGAGGATACTGAGGCTCAGGGAGATTACACAATTAAGCTAAAGCTACACAACCAGTTAGTACCAGTCAGTATTATTGTTCACGCTACCTGGTCTCCAAAGCCTATACAAGGTGTGTCGCAGCAGAGCCTTCCGTGGTGTGTTCTATGGGAACAAATGTATATATTAAAAAATAGGGAGCTTAAAAAATAAAAATGAAAATCAGGGAGCTTTCATTTAAAGGTATAGACATCTGATTTCTCCTGAAGGATTGAGCGAAGCAGCAGGGCTGCCCCCAGTCCTTCGTGACATCAGTCGCTGAATGAGTGGCTGTGTTTTCAGTGGATGGGCCATTCTGTGTCCAGCTTGCCAGCTCCTGTACATCCTTCTTCTGTGGGCCTTGGAGTTTGCGATTGGGGCACAATCTACCTCTTCCACCATTTATTTACTATCTCTCCTCCTTGGTCTGGGATCCCAGGTCATGTTCGATGGCTGTCAAGGAAATTATAGGGCAGGAGATAAGTGCTAGAAAGCTCATGGCACCCTAGGTGTATGGTGAGTTTGGGGGTGAAGTCAGGCTTTCTAGTAAGGAGTTACTGCAGAGTCTCAAGAGATGTCAAAGGTTTTTTCTGGAGAATTAGAAGACAACTCCATGAACAGACAGAATGCATAGCATGTACCGAGAGCTGGAGATTGTACACAGAGGATGTTCCTACAACTAGAAGTAGTTTAGTATGGCTGGGGCCCGGGAAGGAGGGAGAGGACAAACACCAAGCTGTAAAAATGGATGAGTCAGATGACAAGAGCTTGTGTACCCTGGGGACTTGTCTTAGTTTGTTTGTGCTGCTATGATGACATTCTACAGATCAGGCTGGGGTGTTGTGGTGCAGGCCTATAATTCCATCACTCAGGTGGCTGAGGCAGGAGGATTTCCATGAGTTCAAGGCCAGCCTGGGTTACATAGTGAATTCAAGGCCAGCCTGAACTACATGGAGAGACCCTCCCTCAAAAAACCAAAAATAAAAAAGTAAATAAAAAAATGTACAGATCAACCATAGAAATATATTGCTCATAGTCGGGAAGATTGGAAGTCCAAGATCAAGACACTGCCATTCACTATTTGTGGCAATCTTCTTGCTGTGCCCTCACATGGAGAAGCGGCAAAAGCGGTGTTTTCACACATAAACATGAATGAACTTTCAAACTATAGCCAGTCACCAATAGGATGTTCATCCTCAGCCACCCTTCTCCATCCAGGCAATCGTACGATTCTTCTTCTTTTACCCTTTGATATAGTGGTGGTCATGTGATTCTTTTGACCCGTGAAATGTGAGAGTGAGTGACAGGTGTTGCTCCCTAGTGACAGTTTTGGATCACTGCTCAGCTTAGCATGTTCCTTTTTCCTGCCTTGTGTTATGTGGGCACACATGGCAATAGAAATTTTGTCAGTTTTTATCCCTGAATGACTCCGCTGCAAAGAGACCTTTTCTCATTCTGTCAACCTATGATTGCCAAATAGCATGTGTATAGTTAAACCCACTACATTCACTGATATTTGAAGTCCAAAGCATCATGGGACCAACCCTGACTGATGCATCTGCCAGGCTAAGGAATTTGTGGTCTACTGTGTAGTCCATATCAAACTATCAGAGGCCATGTAGGTCAAAGTGGATAAAGAAGCAGGATAGGATGTTCTGAACAGGAGAGTGTGCCCTACCTATTCCGTGTTGCTCCCTGACTTCAGGGAAGGGACACTGATAGCTTCTCTACTTTCCCAGAACATGTTACATCTTTTCACATCTCTGTGCCTTTGCTCATGTTGTTGCTTCATGGGAATCTAGATATAGGCAGTTCTATAGGAAATCTCTAGATTTGCACATGTTTAAAATGATTTTAAATTTCCAAGAGATGTGAAAGCTAATATTTTTTCTTCTATCACTCTGGTTATTAGTTTGATTGTACATTTGGCTGTGGGGCAGGGGCACTACAAATGTATTTGTGAGTAGAGATGGGGCTAGTCCAGACCTGAACATTGATAAGACGCCTTAGAGATCTCTCTGGGGAAAGGTAGAGGTGAGGAAATCAGTGAGGAATAAAAAGAGGTGATGGATACTGCAGAGAGTGGAAAAGTACCCTGATGAGGGTGGGGAGACCATGCACCAACTTAGGACCCACAAGGTAGGCAGCATATCCCAGGGCAGAAATGATAAAGCCAGCCTCAGGCAGTGGCAGCGAATGGTCTAGGTATTTCCTGAGTCCTTGCTGAACTCTGAATTTCTATCACTGCTTAAGTCTCTATTACAGGGAAGCCTCAAAGCTAAAATCTGGGGGTACACAATGGAAAATGCAAGGACCATGCCCTTAGGAGCCTTGACAAAGGTCAGATGACAAAAAACAAAAGAAAACAAATCCCTCCAAAATAATAGTAGCTTTACCAAGACAAAGACTTACTTCTCTTGCACAGGAGAATCTGGCAGCAGACAGGCGGACAACATTCCTGACTGGTTATACACCGTCATGGTCGTCAGGGACCCAGCCTCACTTTCTGGCTTCCCTGCCATCCTCATCACATGGCTGCCACTCTTGGTTCTGCAAAGCTTGCTGAGCTGCTGCCATCACAGTTGCAGTCAAGCCAGGAGGAAAGAGAAAAACAGAAAAGGAAGCGTACTTCTGTCTTTGTGTCAATAGCCACAAATTAGTCACTTGTTTACACCCAACTGGCAGGGAAGCTGAGAATTACCTTTTTACCATGGACCAAGTTAACGTCAGAAATTTTGGTTCAAAGAAAAAGAGAAGAACTATTTCAGGAAAATGAGCACCTCTGGCCATAAATATTGTTCCATGTATGCTTTTTGACTAAAATAATATAAAAGTAATACATCTTTTGTAGAAATCATGTTTCAAAATTCAGATTTTCATCTTTCCCGGGCTACTGATATGTGACACGTCTGAGAAAGTCCTACTGTGGGCTAATGTAAGTGTTCTGAGCATATTTAAGGGAGGCGAGGCTAAGCTGTGATGTTTGGGTATATTGAATGCATTTTCAGGTCACAATAGGTTTAAGACATAGATCCATCATGAACCAAGGAGTATCTACGTGGTATGTGTATTTGGGGAGACTGAATGTCCCTTTTAGCTCCGGATTCCTCAGTCTAAATCAGAGAACAAGAGCACAAAGCAGAGGAGTTATATTCTGGCAAACATAGCAGTCTTCGTTGCAGTAGAACCACAGAATGGCAGAGAAGAGCATATGATCATTTGCAGACAGCTCTGGCTCTGGAAGCCTCAGCCATGGACCAGTAGGCAACAGCCTGCCCGTGAAGACCACATAAACACCCATGCTTTGTGCATGCTCACACGCACCCCTGCACACAGACTCACACCTCTTCTCCCTGCCAGCTAAGCAGGTCAGCAGGTGGAAGAGGTAGCTCAGGTGGACCAGCTCGTGGCTTTGTACCACCAACTACTTGCTCCGGACCCTTGGTCCAGTCCCCTCATCCCAGACCTCCAGTCTCCTCATCTACAAAATGGAGCAATGCATACCCCCTGGCAGACTGTGGGGCTGATTCAATGAACAAACATAAAAAGCAGCCAGCACGGCTCTTCAGGGGTGGTGGTTGCAGAATTATTTGTTTTCTTCTGCCCCTTCGTGTCACTTGAGCAAAAATGTAATACTCTGGGTTTTTCAGGGAAGATAAAGTCTTAGTTATAGTCTGGGTATTGGAATTGATCAATGATGTGACTGGGAACCCAACAGACATCAAGCCAGTTAGTTTCATAACATGAACATACCCTTGACAATGTTGGCAATAATGGTTATTCATTTTTAACTGATATTTATTGTCCTGAGCTGGACTATGTCTGAGAAACACTCAGCAGAGGCATCAAGAAATGCTTGGCTAAATTCGTACTTTGAAAATCAACCACATACCCATCATCATTTCTTCAAGAAAAGATATACGCATCATTTGTTGCCAAGGGGGGAGGTGCTAGAAATGTTATTAATGTTCCTGCTTAGCCCTTTCCGCCAAGCTTGCCACGGCAGGCTCCTGCAGAAAAGGCCTGCAGATGAATTGCAGGAGCACCCCAACTCCTAGGTCTCACCTCAAGATTTTCCCCTTAAAGTCCAGGGTTTACACAGCCCAGGCTGGGAGCTGGGAGTTTGGGGTTAAACTATGGATATGCTGACAACTGCAGGGGTGGGGTGCTACGGTTTGGATATGGTTTGAGTGTGTCCTCTAGAGGTCCCTGTGTTGAAGATTTGGTCCCCAGTGTGGCACTAGAGGAGGTGTTGGAACCTTTAAAAGGTGGGACATAGAAGAGGTAATCAGGTCACTGGGTACACTATCTGCAGGGGAAATTATTGCTAGTCTTGCGGAATGAATCAGTTCCTTCAAGGGTGGGTTGGTATAGAACAGCAAGACTGGTCTTTCTCTGCACTCTGGCTTCTGCTTGCATAGTGATCACTCCCTTTCACGAATACTGTGACATGATACCACTGCCATGTCGTGACACAGCCAAGGGGACCCACCCCAGTGGCTAAACACACCAGGCTACCCTGATCTTGCAATTTTTAGTCTCCAAAACTGTGAACTCTACAGATCTCTTTTCTTTATAAGTACCAGCTTCCGGTATTCTGTCTGGAAATCTTTGGCCCTCTGCTCTTCTCTGAAGTTCCCTGGATGCTAACTTGAGTTTCATCTTCTTAGTCCTCTGACTGGCCTCCAATCTCTGCCATCTTGGTCTGTCAGCCTTCTGCACACACTGAGCAGGCTCTTCTCTAAAAGAACTGCACTAACTCGTTGTGCTTTGCTTGGATGGGATTAATTTTTAAAGACATTTCCTTCTTGTGAGCACACCTCACTAATTAGGGGCACAGATCTTTCCTTGCAGGGGAGACAAAGGAGACAATCTGAGAACCGGGCCACAGTATGGCATCTAAACCAGAATTTTATGCTCAACTTAAAACTTGAGCTGAAGTGCCTTAGAAGGTGGGGGTGGATCCAGCTATGGGAACTGCAGTGAGAACTGTGTATGCTTTAAGTCAAACCTACACACATCCTATCCGCGGGGAGCCTGACACTCCTGACACTCTGCCATCATAGATGATCAGCTTTCAGGTCAGGGTTTCCTGAGTAGCAGAGCAGCCTCCCTTGTGATCTAATCAGAGTCAGCCCTCTACCCAGAAGTTAGTAAGAAAAAAGCCTGCATTCTGTAGCTGTCCATACTAGACTGGTGACATCGTGACTCCAACTCTTCTATATTTGGACTTGTCGAGGAAGAGTGTCTTAATGCTTCAGTTATGTCTTGGAGTTCACTTGGTAAATATGGAAGCAACATTAACTTACTGGCCTCTTCTTTACTACTATTATTGTTATTTTAACATTCAATGGTCCTGCAGTGGTAATTTAAAGAATTAATGGAGCTTTCCAGAAGTTTTTAAACATATTTTTAGCTCTGGAGGAATTTGACCTGATATAATAACAGAACTATCTTTTTTTAAATGGGTGTATTTTTTTTTCTTTCTTGCACAAATATTGCACCAACTGTCACATCAGAAATTAACCAACACTTGAACAGCCAAGCTGGTTTCATTTTTGTCCATGTTTCTTTCTTGTCTTTTGTATTTTATTTCTGTTACCTCAAGTACAGCTTAGATATTATTCTTGCAACAGCTCTTTTCGCTTGATAGTTTAGTTAAATCAGTTTTTCTGTGATGGTGCACAGTGTCCATGATTAAAATGTAAAGGACTGTGTCAATGGCTTTTTTGAGGGGGGATTTTTAAAGACAGGGTCTCACTATGTAGTTCCAGCTGGTCTTGAACTCATTATGAAGCCCAGGCTGGGTTGAAACTCAAAGTGATGCTCCTGCCTCAGCCTTCTCCGTTCTGGGAGTGTAGGTCACCACAAGTGGCTGTGCCAGTGTCTTTGGAATGGATGCCCCCTGGCTGATGCAGCTTTTGTTCTTTTGTTGGACCTTTTGATGGGTTTTGATTTTAAAAAAATTATTATAAAGGAGGTTGCAATATAGCCTTGTCTGTGACTCAGGCTATTTTCATAGGTAAGGTTCTAAGCCTGGCAGTATAGTCAAATAGTAGGAAAACAGATGTGACATTTGAAATACATTGCCAAATTATTGTTTAACCAGGCAGAACTAATTAAACCCGCCTAACAGCTGGACTGGTATTTCCATTGCTTCTCAACTTTATTAGCATTTACTACAATCGTTATTTTCCACTGAGTTTGATATTACACAGCCAACTTTTGTTTTCATTACATTCCTTTGAATGGTGCATGTATTGTGCTATTCTTTGCTCAGCTACTGCTGCATCTTGGGCAAGTGACATAACATTCTTGATCCTCAGTCTTCTTGTCTGCAAAATGGGGACAAAAGAGCCTCCTTTCTATAGCATTATTTTGCAGCCTGGTTCTGTGCTTTCTCTGTTACTTCTCTTTTCCTCCCCTACCCCCATTTTTGCTGTGTTTGCATAGTTGACTCTGTCTGGCTTTTTTGCTTTTGCTTTAAAGTTCCCAGTGAACTGTCCCTGGAGCACGTTCTCAGGATCACAAATGATTATGGCCCTCTGGTCCCCAAATGTGTTCCAGATGGGCAGCGCTCTCATGGCTGCGTTGGATCTGAGGCCGGCCTTTCAGCATGCAGCCTCCTACTGTAACCCAAACGACAGTGTCTGCGCTTGGAAGGGAAAGACTTTCCAGTATAGAAGGGAAATTGAAGGGGTTACTCGAACGCTGATGGAACTGTCCATTGGTGCTGCCAAATGAAAGTTGATATTGTTCCCACCATGGACAAGAATGCCGAGAATGCTTTGTGAAGTTTTATCTCTTCGCAGCTCCCCATTTTAATTATTCTCAGGAGCTGACCTACATGGCGGGCCAGGAGCTCTCACCCCACGTGGGTGAGTGTGGGGACCCGCTAGGTTGGGGGCTGGGCCCCTGCCCTCTGCTTCCCTGTCCTTTCCCTCACCGAGGGGTGGGGGGGGCCCGGCCTGCTGTGCTACAGCCACTAGAGTTGTAATTTGGCCCCCCTGCTCTCTCCTGATGGTCACTTATCCCCTCAGAGCCTTTGTCTTCGCACCAAGGAAATGGAAATAATCTCAGCGAGGTGGTCTTAGTGTTTGAATGAGATCCTAGAAATCCAATGTGCTTCCCACTTTAGGGCAGAGGTGAGAATAGATATTATCTATCTGCTCAGCTCGTTGTAAATCTGACCAGGACTTACTCAACACCCTTTAATGATTCTCCAGTTTTATAGATTATAACCCGAACTTTCTGGCTTTTGAGTCCCTTCAAGAGCTGAGCCATAATCCTTGTACAGCTGCATGTCCAGGTCTGCTGCTTCCCAGCTGCATGTTTAAGGTACTTCCACTTCCTGTAATCCATTCTTCTTTTTTGTAATATGGAATGGTGATACACCTATTACATAGGGCTGTTGGGAGTGTTCATTGCTACAAGTACAGTGCTCGGGAGAGTACCTGGCATCTAGTCGGTGCTCACACAACACTCATTATTTTGATTATGGTTCTTTTCATCTGCATTTCCTCCAGTGCATCCTGGGACTTCTTGCCCATAGATTTCCAGGCACTGCTCACTGTGGCTGGGAGTCTGTTCTCTCTGTTTTTGATGTCCTCCTTACTGCTGGGCATCTGTGAAGATTCAGGCCTCCTCTAGGAAGCCTGCCTAGGCTGAAAGAGGTGGCCCCTCTAAGATCCACATAACTCCCCATGGTCTAGATGGCAAAACAGTGCAGTGGGTTGAGAGTAAGCTCTGAGGCCAGGTTTCAGTTCTGTTTATTGGCCTCTTCGGAACATTTTGGGTGAGTTAACTTAACATTTCTGTATTCTGATACATGAATTAGGGGGCAGCAGTGCCTGAACCTCAGAAGGTCCCTTTGAAGTTAATATGAGATGTAGGTAAAGAGTTTAGAACAGTGCCTGGTACATGATAAGCATACAATACAAAAAGCTGTTGTTTGCATAACTTATTGTACCATATTATGACCGACAACATAGTCTTCTCCTTGCTAAGACTATGAGCACACGCAGAGCAGTGACTGTGTCTTCCTCATCCTTATCCCCAATATTGGGCATGCAGTAGATTCTTACCACAGGTTTGTTGAGTGTAAGCAGTTCCAGCATTTCTTTATTTTGTAATTTACAGAGCTTTTTGCAGAGTGAAGCATTTGAGCTGCAAAAAGGAAGTAGCGAATGATTTGCACCTTGCACATATTGAAATGTGTGAATTTAGGCAGCCTGGTGACTTTCTGAGCCCTGTTTTTCCTTGTTTGTAAGAGTGGATCATTTCTTCAACTTTGTGGAGTTTTGTGAGCATTAGAAATCAGACATGTGATCTCCATGTTTGTAGTAGGACAGCATATAATAGATAAATCATGGAAATAACCTATACGCCCACCCACAGGAGAATAAAGAAAATGTGGTGTACATACACAATGGAGTACTACTCAGCCACAAAGAAGGATAAATTTGAGTCATTTGTAGGAAAATAAGTGGATCTTAGTCATGATGCTAAGCACGTAAGTCAGACACAGAAGGATAAATATTGCATGGCTTCTCTAACCTGAGACACTCAAATATAAATAATTTAAAAATCAAAATAAAAGAAATTATAGGAAATGAGGAGGTAAGCTTTGTGAAGGATGGACAGGGATGTGGTGAAGGAGGGAGGGGGAAGCACGGGGGGAAAGGAAGTAAAAGTGGGCAAAATGTGATATGTGTCGGTATCAGTTCCCCAAGATGAATGCAATTGCTGAGCGTGGTGGCACATGCCTATAACCCTTGCACTTGGGAGGCTGAGGCAGGAGGATCACAGTGAGTTTGAGGCCCACCTATGCTACACATAGAGTTCAAGGCCAACCTTGACCCTGTCTCAAAAAAAAAGTGAATGTAATTATTATGCTGTAAGAATATACTAACACAAAATTAAAAGGAGAAATTGGGTGTGTGAGTGATCTACTCATACCTGGATGAAAAGGCTGACTATTGTGAAAACTGCAATCCTTTCACATTAGTTTAGTCAAAAATATCAGTGGGGTTTTCTTAGAACTCCACAAACTGATGATACATTTAATTGGAAGAACAGCAAGAGCTTTTGTAAAACAAGGGTGAGTGTGCTCGCACTTGTTAGAGGTTAAAATGCACTCATTCGTGAGTCACAGTGCTGAAAATGGTGCAGGATTTGAACAGGAATGGATGAACAGGTGATAGGAACAGAATAAACCTGCACTGGATTCCTGGGCTTCTGAAACCTGTGCCAGGATGAGGGAGCACCACACCACAGTAAGTAGAATACACCTTCCCACCCTGAGGTGAGAATAATTCTGACACAGTATCGAATTAAACATGAAAAATAACAGTGACAGAGTTGATTAGTGAAAGGCATTGGGAAAACTGGTATTTGAGAGAGAGGGAGAGAGAGCACCACCTTCACCATAGTGCAAAATAAATGAGTGGGTGAGAGAATTCAGTGTAACAAATGCTATATATAAATTGGCAAAAGCTAGAAGCTATTATCTGCAATTAGATTATATACATATTTTTCATGTTTAAGTCCATAACATATCAGAATTATTCACACCCCAGGACAGGAAAAAGTATTCTTAAAACAGACAGTAGGGCCATTTATAATTGTTTGGGGTACAGCTCAGGGATAGAGTGCTTGCCTAGTGTGTGCTGGGTTTGATTGTCAGCAACACACACACACACACACACACACACACACACACACACAGCTATCACAAATTCAAAGTTATTTTAAAATTTAAAAATCATATAATTAAAAATAGAAATGTGGGATGTTACAAACAGCAACAAGACACTAAAACTCTCCTGTGCTTAAGGTTATTATAATCAATAAGAAAAAGACAACAAACATAAACATGAAGCTCGGAAAAGTAGTCCATCTTCCCTAGCAAGCAAATAAAGCCAAATCAAGTCACTGCCACTTGGGTCACTCCTCCGCTCAAAGTCCTTTGATGACTTTCCATTGTTGCTGGGGTAGAATCTAGACCCCCAGCCTGGCATCCAGCTTCTCCTGCACCTGAGGCTTCTTCCCACTTCCTCCCCAGCCTTGTTGGAATATCAGAGTTCTCTGCTTTCTGCACATATCCCCTCCCTCAGAGTGAAGCTTCATCTCATGCCTGACTGAGACTGGATGCCCGCTCCTCACCTTCTATCCCAGGCTCTTGGGAAACAGCACTTGAAAGTGCTTGCCAGGGCCTGGATTCACGGCTGCTCTCTGCGGAAAGGGGAACAAAGGAAAAATGACTTCTTTCCAGTTAAGTTGTCCACGTACATTTTCTTCTGGGAAGCAGGTGTGAACCTCGAATCGCCCTCAAAGCTGGGATAAGCAGGGATTAGTGGTGAAGGTGAAACTCCTGACAGGCTTGGGTAAAGTTTCACAGAGACCTCTACCTCCACCTGCCTTCCTCTCTGCCCTGTCCTAACTAGTGCTGTGCCCAAGCCAAACTTGGAGGACAGCTCAGAGTAGGACTGTTAGGTCAAATCGAAAACAGTTTGCCTCCGATTGCGTAGGAGATACCTATACTGAGAAAAAAAATTTTTTTCCCTGAAATTAAAACTTACCTGAGTGCTTTATTAAATCTGAGTTTATTAGCTAAATCCAATATCAGAAGGAAGTTCAAATATGTAATTTTGCAGACTTTGGGAAGAACTCTTCAATGGAGATGGATGTGAAAGAGGCAAGTCCTCACTGCCTCACTGCTCGCTCCTTAAGAGCTGACGGAAACCAGAGCTGAGGGGGCTGCTCATGGGCAGGTGCTGCTGGTCTCCCTGAGTGGGTTTCACCTGGAAGGGTCGCCCACATGCCACCTGAAGCCCTCAGGGATGGACAGCAGCAAGCACAAAGTCTTGATTCAAATAGATTTGGCTGTAGTCCCCGCGTGTTAGCTGTGTAACCTTGGTCAAAGCCTGTAACCTCTTTGAGCCACTGTTTCACCACTTGCAAAACAGGGCCTATGATACTTCCAGGTTGTCACAAAGATTAAATAAGGGAGCAAGTGAGTGCATTGGGCACAGTGCTTGGTGTACAGTGCATATAAGTATCTCCCTTGAAGCATTTATAAAGAGAGAAGCAAAGGTCTCCTACCCCTTTCCAGTCAAAAGGAGGCTGATTTTTCAGCATTTCATCTTCCAGTATTGAGATGTGTGTTGTCATATGTTTGTTGCTTATCCACATTGTGAATATTGTTATTTAAAAACCTCTTTTACAAATTATCTTTTAAATTATTACGTTAGTGCTTGGTAGATAGGTAGATTTTAGAGCAAAGGAATGGAGGTGTAGAGTAGTTGAGGGAATGTGGCTGGTACAACGCACCATCATACACGGGCAACGGCAACAGCCTTACATGGGACATCTCTGTATAAGGCTTGTGTCAGTGCACCTCCCCATGTTTTGCGGATAGGAATATTTCTGTTATGAGAAGAATAACTGAAATGCAGGGAGGGAGTAGCTGTTTCCTATGTTCACAGAGGAAGAAGTGGTAGATGTAGAATTGAAACCCAGAAAAGTAGGGAGTGAATATTACCATGCTAGGATTAGAAGCCAGGTCTTCATATTCTACACTGTATCATTGCCCATAGCACCTGGACTGTATTGGTGACACGTTCTGCAGGCTGCTGTTCAAGCCTGGGTGCAGTTTCTCCTTCATGCTGAAGACTTCAGTCCCACCTAGCACACAGTCAGTGCTCAATAGCACTGGCCCAATGAGTGCATCATTACAGGAGAGTAGAGTCAGGCCTTCTATGTGCAGAGAAAAGTATTCCTAAGTCTTTGGCCATATCAAGATGAAAACCAACACGGGAGCAACACATCCATTTCACCAAAGGTGGTATTTTAAATGTCTGACACCAAAATAGAGATCCTTGGGCACTGGGCATAATTGTAGCCCACGCCCAAATTTCTTAGAGAGCAAGTTGTTGGGTGCCTATGGATGCTACAGGATGTTTAATTTAATTCAAGGTTGCCCCAGCAGGCATTCTCCCAGCGATACTCGAGACTTATAGCAGGGCCCCTGTGGCGAGAGGCCTTTGCAAGGTGCCAGAGGGGCTGGTTGAAGTTGTGAAACCTCAGGACAGCTTGTTCCAGTGATTGACCGTGATCAACCAGTCAGTCAAGATTCCTGGACTTTCTGCAGAGAAAGTGTGGCCAGCCCTGCAGATGGGGGCAGGGAGGACTGCCCAGCAGTTCCTCTTCCTTCTTGACCCAGATGTGTGGCTCTGGATGGGGTACGAATCCCATGGACCAAAGTTAGACCCATCTTGGGGAGCTGCTCTGGAGCAGTTGATTCCTATTTGTTCAATTGTAAAGCCTTCAAAAAATAAGGAAACCAGAGCCACATTTGGTAAGTGTCTACTCTATGCCAGGTGAATTAACCAGCACTTTATGCTTGTCTGGATTATCAATTCCCCAGTTATAGGCCTGAACTCTGGGCTGTCTGCACTGCGGGAATCAGAGATGAAAGCAGATTCAGAAGAAGAAGCCAGGAAGGAGCCAAAGGCACTAAAATCCCTCTAGGATCTGCAAGGTCTTTGGCCACCAGATCTGACTATAGTCACTGTGGTCAAAAGGCTCCTCTGAATTGTCCCCAGCGTCTAGGCCCCCTACTCACATCCTGCTAGTGTGCCTTCACTGCTGCTGTGACCTCTGCTTGGCTGCCCTCTCCCTTCCCATTGCTCTTGTCACTGAGTTCCAATTCGCAGTGGCCATTCCCACTCACAAGCACTGGTCTCTGAAGTGGGGACACATTCCCGCTCCCTGATGTTCGGCTCCTTTACCTTTAACCTTACAGAGACCGCCACATTCTCACTGATGCCCTCACAATCCCCAAAGAGAAGGCACTTGTTTTCTCTATGACAGGTCAAACATTGTTCCTATTACCATTAAAAGAAATGATAACTTAGGAAATTCTCCTTAAATCTCAATATCCCCAGGCAGAAATCTCAGCATCTGCAAGCCCATGGGGCTGTAATGATTGTTCTCAGATTTCCCCCATTGTAGGCCACTTGTTCTTGGCCACAGGGTCTTCTCTTGGGGTGAGGTTGTGCCTAACACATCATCATGGGAAACCAAGAAAGAAGTGCACGCCAGATGTGGGCTGAGTGGCAGAAGGGCCCATGCTGAGGTGCTCTGACTTCTGTCTAGCACATGCCATACTCCACTGCCCTGCCTGGTGTCCAAAGGCTCCCCTCCTTTCTGTAGGTAAATTCCGTCAAGCCATCATTGCCCCCAGCAATGAGCAGATTTCTAATCCACCTCTAAACTGGGTTTCCTGTGGGTGATGAATAAATAGGTCTGTCCACTCAGAGCAGCCCCTGAATGTTCTTGCTTCTTTCTTGTTTGCTCTTTAAATTTAGCTTTAGTACTTCCCATGGCATAAAAAATCCTCTCTGTACCACCACGGCATTATTATAATGCCCTTTCAATACAGACAAATGATTTGCTGGGTGTAGAAACTGAAGTTACACTTATCTTTTGTGGCTGAAGGTGGAAGAAGTCTTAGAATGTAAGGATTATATTAAAAGGCTGGAATTAGCTCTCTCCTACTAGCAATTAATGTCCTTGGGGGAGGAGCCAGGGAACAATCAGTGATTTTGGGTGGTAATCAGTGATTACTGTGTGCTGTGCTTGCTTTGTCTGCCTCTTAGTGTGGCAATGACAGGGCACAGATATGGGGCCTTAGACAGGTCTAAGCTCAAGTTCTGTTTCTGTCATTTCCTAGCCACGTGATCTTGATCTTTTTATCCTTTTTGTCCCTCAGATCCTCTGAGTCCATTTCCATCAGAGACTGAAGACGGTTTTCAGGTACTGTTGGAGCCATCAGTTACCATCAGTTCTGTAATGAGGCCCATGGGCACGCGTCAGAGCTACATCAACAGCAGCCATGCATAATAACAGCATAGTACCACACATAATACTAATCTTTCCATGGTTCAGTCCAGCAACTATTTGGCCAAAGTCATTTTGAACAAATGCACAGCTTGGAAGAAAGCTAAATGGCTAAGAGGACAATTTAAAGAAGACAAAAATTATATTAAAAATGTATATGTCTGCTAGTTAGTAGCTTAAACATTGATTGGGAATTTATCTTCCCCTTTGCAACACTCTTGTTTCTTCCTGCAAGGGTTTTCCAGTGTCTTTTTCTCTTATTTCTAATACACTTTTGATAATTTCTTCTTGTTCTTCATGAACAGCCTCAGCCACCCCTGTATCATAGGGCTACATGCAGGTGGGGAAAGAGGTGGGGCCATGAGGCTTGTGGTGTACTTCAATTTTCCTTCTTTTTCTCTGTTTTACTAGTTCTGAGATGATAATGCAATGCATTTATTTAAGAAAGAAACTAGCCCAAAAAACTCAACATTTCTTTCAGTCTTTAGAAATTTTTTTAAAAACTTTAAAACATCTCATTCATTTCAAGCCAATTCTGATCTTCCTGATTTAAAAAATTGTTTTTCCAATGTTTATGCACAGGTTGTTTCCCCGTCTCTGAAATGGAGATAATGATACCTATCTTGAATAGGGCATGTAAGGCATGTATGAGGTGTTTTATATAAAATTGTGTGTATGTCGGGAGCATATATTTTTCTCTTGTGGACATTTGACTTCTTCTTTGGCCTACAGGTTGCTGTAGTAAATTCCTCCTGGAAGACAGTAAGGTGCTCTCCTCTCGTTTTTACTTGGATGATGCGGGATCTCCCTAAACGGTCACTGTCCTGGCCTACTCCTTATTCCAAGCTATTCCTCACACAACAGGCAGAAATGTACCACGGATCACATCAGTTGTCAACCTCTCAGTGACTTTTCATCAGAGTAAATCAAAGTCCAGGCCTGACTGCGGTCCACAACCCATGAATACTTTCAGACCCTGGCTGTGTCTTTAGGGTCATGTCCTAGCTTATTCTCACCCATGCACTGTGGACACCTCTGGTTTCCTCACTGCTCTCAAATACACCAAGGCTGCCCCACCTCAGGACCTTTGCCTGTCACAACTCTTCAGATGTGCGCACGACTCACATCTCAGCTCAATGTTTATTTTGTTATGTTTTTTGGGATAGAGTCTTGCTATGTAGTTCAGGTTGGCCTTGAATTCACCATGTGTCACAGGCTAGTCTTGAACTCATGACAATCCTCCTGCTGCAGCCTCCTAAGTGCTGAGATTACAGGCACTATGCACCATCACACAGGCTTCAGCTCAGTTTTGCCTCATTAACGAAGCCTTTCCTATTGCCCTGTCTGAGGTCTCATCCGTTTTTTTTTCTCTTTCACTTTTATTCATGACATTTAATATGTGATGTTCTTTATTTATATGCCTGTCTTATACTCTCTCCTTCACACAACTGTAGTCTTCCCAAGGCGATAGGGTTTGTCAGCCTTGTCTGCACCCACGTGTCCATCCAGACCTCAGAAGAACATATCGCACTTTCTGTAAGCATTTGTCGAATGAGTGCATGCATGCATGCATGAATGAATGACTGAAATAGGTGAATTAAGTCTTAATATCAGCCACAGATAAGGTCAGTAGGAATGATCTTGAAAAATACATTAGCAATGGAAGTCTTTCCCCTAGAAGGAGAAACAGCCCATGAAATATGCCCGAGATTGTTGCAGTTGCCAGATCGCCCCCTGATGTACCACAGTCAGTACTAGAGAGATAATGAAGCATTCATTGCCATCCAGTGATCATTTGCTTGACTATCAGGTGGGCCAACTTGTGGCAAGGATGTCTTTCAGCCCTGTCACCTGGATTGCTCTGTAGGTGTTGCACGAGCAACAGGACATGCTTGGGATCCTTGTGAGAGTCTCTAACTCTGACCGCTTTAAACCACCAGGGGCTTGTATCGAGATTCCTGAGATCTGGGTGTCAGATTGTATTTCTGTAGGAAAACCACCCTTTCCTCCTCACTCCTGCTTTATCTGTGGTGTCCCAGCTCAGAACAGCTCCTCTTTCCTGGAAGTGTGCAGGGTGCCTACACTTTCATTCCTAGATAGGCCTGAACAGTTAAGACTAGAATACAGGCCAGTCACTGTGGCTACTGCAGAGGCTGAGGCAGGAGGCTCTCAATTTTGAGGTCAGCTTGGGTAACTTTAAGGAGACCTTGTCTCAAAATAAAGTATAGGCCAAACATGGTGGTGCACACCTGTAGTCCCACACTCAGGAGCCTGAAGTAGGAGAATCACTGTGAGTTCAATGCCAGCTTAGGTTACATAATGAGTTCAAGGCCAGGCTAAATTACATAGTAAGGCTCTATCTCGGAAAACAGAACCAAACAACATAAAAAGGGCAAGGAATAAACCTCAGTGGTGAAGCACTCTCAGACCCAATTCCTAGAAATGGGGGAGAAAAGAAAGAGTGATGGGGCAATTTTTCTGTTGAAAGAAGAAAAGATAAGATACACGAGTGGGATGGAAATCATAGTGGGAAGGAGTTGAAAGACTCCTTTGATCCAGTGTCCTTTGTGTGTTGTGGAAATTGTGTGTGTGTGTGTGCAACAGAGAGAAGTGCCCCATGTGCTGTTTACATGTGCGAGTGCGGTACATGCCTGTTCATCTTGAGCTTGTCTGCCATTAGCTGCACACCCCTGTGTGCATCTGCGCCTGCACAGTTTGGCCTGTCTGGTTTTGTGTGAACAGAGCTTAACACTTGGACTCGCGAGTGTGGAATGAGTAAACACGTCTGAAGGGGAGGACATGGGTTGAGCTCAGCAAGCCCAGGTTCCATTCCTGCTCTGTCATGAAGGAGCTCGTCCCTCCCTGCCTCTTGGTCTTAGCGTGTTCCCCAGGACAGTGAGAGCAGGGAGCAGCTGACTACCATAAGATGCTCTTGCCCTCAGCAAACATATCTCCTTATTGTACACACGGAAGCAGGGCAGACTCTCACCCTCTCAGAATTACCCCTTGGAAAGAGGCAGTTGTCTTTCACACTGAGCTCTTACAAAGTGCCTCATTTTTGGGGAACTCTGTCAAATGCTGTATATTGAACAACAAAGCAAAGTTCGGGGAATGTACATTCACCTAAAACCACCTCAAACAACATGGGTTTAGGATTCTTAAAGAGATAATCTGACAGAATCTGTAGGAAAAGGGAGTTTACACAGATTTAGCAATTCTTCCTCGGGGTATGACCTCAAATTACAAGTGCTGGGTGTCATGGCAAATAAGCCTTTGAAAGCACAGCTTGAGAAAGCACTGCTGAGTGGTTCTTTTGTGGCGAGCACGAATGCACACACCCAGGGAATGAAGAGAAATCCTTCCCGTGCCCCTGTCATGCCAGGAGGATGGAGGCCGCCTTGCCGGTGACAGTGTCGTGTCGGCCTCCGAGACCAGAAGTGCTGCTCAGAGGGCGTAGGTGGATGTGAGGAGAAAGGTCCGGAGAGCGCACTGCCTGATGGGACTGGGTTGCTGGGCACCAGATACTTCTGTGCAGGGGCGTGACTGGGACTGAATGGAAGCCATTTCCTCAGATGTTGACTTGAAGAAAAAAAGTGATGTTTCTAAGTGAAAATTGCTATAAAATGATCACTAGCTTCATAGTCACTTCGAAATTGCAAAGCTGAATTAGTAATTTAAGCAAGTGCACGTTGGCCTTGTGTGTCTCCGCGCCTAAAGGTTTCTGCATGCACCTTGGCCTGGCATCTTTTCTCTGCTGCTTTTTTGGGTTAAGGATGGAGGACGCTGCCTTATGTTGGGCATTTACAGAAGACAGTGAGGGATTTTAGAACGGAAAAAGAATTGACGAGAACCTGAATGCTTAGGGAGTCAGTTTGAAAATTTTTTCCTCCTGGAAGCATCTTTGTATTTGGAGAAGGATGAGGAATCACACTGAAAAAGTGCTCTCCTGAAGTAGAAAGAAACCAGAATTCAGAGCAAAACACCAGAAATACGGTGGTTAGGATGAAAGCATTGATGTAGTGTAGTCTGTCACCTTTTCTCATCTCTCTCTGTCTTTCCCTCCCTCCCTCCTCCCTCCCTCCCTCCCCTCTCCCTTCTTCCCCTCAGGGGATTGATTCATTTACTGTCTCCTGCGGAACAATCACCGTGGCCCCACCTATTGGATACTCACCATGAAACAAACTTTTCTCCAATAGCATTAGCTAAATATTTTTTCCCCTTCCTCCTACTTAGACATAGGTAGGATCTTTATTTTCATTTTTCAGAGAAAGAAACAGGTCAGAGAACTTGCCCACACAGCTGAGACTTGGCAGAATGAGGACTCAGACCCAGGCCCGACCTCCTAACCGTGGTCTTGTACCAGCTTTTACAAACATTTCCTACTGTTTGAAGAAAGTGAGTAAGTGATGGTATCAGAATGGCAGCAGAGTGTTCAAGCCAGGAGCTGTAACTTAATTCCTCTGGTCACTCCTTCCTGGCTGGGCTCTCTGAGTCTTCTCAGGTATTTCCTTATTGGAGAGCTGGGGTCTTGAAATCAAATGTATAGAGGTCAACAAGGTCACACAGAGAAGTGAGGTGCTTGGGCTGAGCACTGGGGAGAGGTGGGGGCTGGGGAGAAACAGGGAGGCCCGGCCTAGCTAACAAATGCTGAGGCAGTATTGTGGCCCATCATTACTGTTAAAACTATGACCCTGCTGTCACCAGATCTCCAATATTTTCAAAGGTGAGGGACACAAATTTGTGGGTCATCTTTAAGAGTTCATCACTATCCTGAGTTTTATTCTTGGTACCAAAAGAAAAAAAAGAGCTCAGCACTAGCTCAAAATAATTTTTTCAAAACCCGCATAGAACAAATAAAAGGCAATGGAGTGTTAGAGTTGCCTCTTGGGTTGCTTCATTGCCACCTCTGGGCACTGCCATACCACAGGGACTACAGGGTCAGGGTGACATTGACATTCTCATTCATAACCCAGTGCTGCCTGCTAACTACCTCGGTAGTCTTCGTGAGCTGAGGATCCTTTTCGTGACATGTAAAATACGAATAATCTTCACCCTATGTGGGTATTGAGGAGAGCATGAAAGCCTCTGAGTGTCTAAGCACATTGCAGATCCAGCACATCCAACTCGGAGTCCCGATTTCCAGCTCCTGCCCCTCGTGGAGTTTCATGGTCCCTGTATCAGAGCACCATTATCCTCTTATTGCTCCCTCTGCCCAAAACACAGAAATCGTTCTGCCTTGTTGCAACAAAAAAGACCGTGCTCCCAAAACTTTCTTCTGAGTGGCTCCTTCTTGCCATCTGGGTATCAGTTCACAGGTCACCGCCGCAGAGGTAATGGTCAACCTTACCAAAGGTTACCACTGGTTTCTCATGTCAAATCATCATTGAACTGCTGCCATGTTGCTTTCCTAGTGGCCTCACTGTGGTCTCATTTATCTCCTTGTCTCTGAGCTTGCTGCCTGTCTTCCCACGCAGAGCAAGGACTTCATTGCCATTTGCTCACCATTGCATTGCCAGTGCCCAGAGCAGGGCTTGGCCCATAATTAGCATACAGTGGACATCCCTCGAGTGAGTGAATGAATGTATGCAGACCGCTATCAGCTCTGAGCTGCAGTATGGTGACATGGTTACCGGTACTGAGGAGCAACAGCCTTGCAGAGCACACAGGAGGAAAGCTGATTCTTGGGCTTCTTTCAGGGGGCCTTGGGGTTTGCTGGAATCTCATGGTGAATCAGCACCGAGCCCTGCCTCTTCTTTGCTCTCTAACCTAGTGCAATGTTCTGCTTGAGAAGCTATTAAGGAGATAGAGATAATTCCTCCTAGGGCACAGATAGAATCAGAAATACAGAATTACTTTCAGCAGACGGCATAGCTCACAGAATCTGCTGGGCCTCTGTTCTGGGAACAGTGAGGAGCCTGGAGTAGAAGTAGGATCAATGTGGCAGGCCAGAGCGGCCTCAGGGCCAGTCGAGCCCTACTGTGTGAAGAGGACGGGGGCTGAGGCTTTAGTCTACTCCCCTGCTTCTCCTTCTCAACCTTTGTGCCTCACTTTCACAGGTTGTGGAAAGGCCCACACCTGAAGCTGGGAGGAGTAGTTAAGGGGAGCAGTTAACACCCTTTCTGGATTCTCTTTTGGCCTAAGGAAAATGTCAAAGTTGTTGCTAGTTTGTCATTAGAACTGCACCTTCTTCGAAACTTGTGAATCTAGAGTTTTATTGGAGCCTGCTGGGCCAGGGTGGAGCACCGAGGATTGTTCACTCTCTGCCTGTGCCAGTGTCACTTTCGTTTCCAGTCTTCTATTGTTTGGGTTTGGTTTCTGTTTTGGGTGTATGCTAAGCATGCGCACTACCTCTGAGAGACGTGACCTCAGGCCCTCCCATCATTTCTTGGGAAACAGTTTTCTTTTAGAACAGATGACTTTACTGTTGGAGAAAAAAGAGTGGCAGGCTTATCTTAAAGAAAAATATGAAGTAAATGAGTGTGGCCAGTGACAAGTGGATGCAACAGTCATGACACTGATGATGGGGCATGAGTGGTTGAAACTCGGGGCCGTTACTTACAGTCCACTTGGAAGTGACTTCATGCATCTCCGAGGGGTAGCACAGATGCAACTTGCCAATTCTTTTTTTTTGTTTGTTTCCATTCTCCTTCACTGGGATACTTTGCTGTGAGCCTAACCACTTCCTGCTTTCCCTAGGTCCCTGCCTCTGCTTTCCTTGCTTTGCCGCCTCCTTCCGCCAGGCCCTACATTCACAGACCATACTCTGTTAGATGCAACTCTAATGGAACTTCTACCACTGATTTTCTTAATTCTTAGTCAATAACTCTTTTATAATAACTACACTTTCAGCACATTGGCTTGGTTGGTGATATAGGGGGTAGGACAGATTCACATTCAAAGCTCCAGCAATTCCAGGAGTTTCATCTCCATTGTACCTATTTTACAAAGTTGGTGAAGTTTTCTGCTCGGACTCTTCCACTTGGAGAGGCTGTGCTAGATTCTAAGCCAGTAGCTCCTCCTCCAAAGCACAGGAGCTTAACCTCAGTTTTGGTCACCCTTGAGCTCTGCAGAGCCTCAGTTACCTGGGTCTGTGTCTTCTGAGGCTAGTTCTGCCAGAGTCCGCAAGGCATGTGTATGACTCACTCTCTAACCACGAAGACTCTGTCACCTCCCGGGGATTTTGTGGACCTTTGTATGAACTGTAGGCCAGATTAACCTGACATTCTCCTGATGGAGTTTCAGGCTGGGTGGAGCTGCAAATCTTTACTGAGAATCTGGACAGGGTAGCAAGAAGAGCGTATGTACACTAATTACCTCAGGGGAAAGGCTGTCGTTTCAGATCTTCGCAGAAATATGGCTCTCATGTGGGGTGGTGTCCCGGAGGAGCAGAACAAGCATAGCTTGGGTTGGGGTCCAATCATTTTCTCATTGTTTGACCCTAGGTAAGCCTCTCCATCTCTCTGAGCCCCAGTGTCTTCGACTGTACAACAGAGCTACTCAGAGGCTTAAGTGAAATAGAGAAATTACAATGTCTAACATTCACCCTGTACCTAGAGGGCCTCCAGACGCCACAGCTGGCTTTTTGCTCGTCTCTCTGCACCCTCCTTGCCTTTTGCTCACAAGAGACAGGTTTGTGTGCATATACAGGGTTTAGTACTCACTAGCAGTACACTTTTGGAAAATTCACTATTGTTTTGCTTTGTGGTGATATGAGTGGAATCCAGGGAGGATTATACGACTAAGCTACATCTCCAGACTGGGCAATTTATTCTTAAAATTTCAGTTTCCAAATCTGTGCAATAGGGGTGATAATTCTTTTACCCCCAAAGCTTTATTGTGGAGCCTCATGGGATGATAGAGGACTCCTGGAAACCATACTTGCCATGGAGAAAGTGCTCTCTTAGGAGACCTGTCTCTATGTACCTCACTCCTCAGCCAAATAAGAGCTACCCAAGCTCACTTTAACGTCATTGCTTGTTGTCCCCTTTCTTGTGTACATCCTCGGAAGTATCTCAAATTCCACAGTAAGCACCAAGTATGAAGATGCAGAGATAGGGAGGGAAATACATGTATAAAGTTGAGGACTTCTAATGGAGGCTGAATTCCAGAACATGTGGCAAGGACAAGAGAAACATGAGCAAAAGGTAGACTCCACCTGAAGGTCTCTTTAAAGTCTACTTTGGTCTAAATGTTGCCAAGATACAAAAATGCTTCCAAGTTTGGAATACCCAGATTACAACAAAATGGAAAAAATGTATTCAATCCAAGTCTTCACATACGTAGCCCACATTCACAGTGCAGGATAATAGACACAAGGAAGGAGAAAGACCAGTTTGCATTTGTCCTCTTAGTGAGAAAGACACACAGGGGAGGAAATGCGTTGCCTCCCCTTGGTCCTGGGATATGAGTAGGGCAAGTGTCGCTGTAGGACAGAAAGAGGACAAAGCAGGGAAGCTTCAGAAATGGCAATGGTCAGGGCCACTGAGGAGGACTGAGCGTTTCTGGTCAGGCTTTTATTACTGGCCTTGTTACCAGGCCTTTGGGTCTATGCAGGATTTGTTACTTGCAAGCATGGAAACAACCTTTCAGAGGCTAAGGCACAAGAGCAATGTATTGAAGGGATGCTGATCCATTCACAGGGTGAATAAAAAGTCAGACTTGGAAAAGCACAGAAATTGGGGACCTTCTGGGTGTCCAGAAAGGCAACTCTGCTGGATAGCGTCAACCTTTTTCTCTGTCAGTTGGTTTGAGAGTCCAAGTCTAGGAGAGACAACTTGATGACCCAGCCAGATCATGTACCTGCCTACCTGTTGTGGCTTGGGGCTTATTTTTGCATGGGGAACAATATAATACAGGACATATATTTTATAAGATTATTTATAATAGTCACTGTCTTGGTTACTTTTCTCTCATTGCTGAGACAAAATACCCAACATCCAAAGTGAAGGAAGGAAAGGTTTATTTAGCTTAGAGTTTGTGGAGGTTTCAGTCCATACTTGGCTGGCTCAGAGACACAATGGCACATGGCAGAGGGCTAATGTTCACGGCAGCAGGGCACAGTCACCCAAAGAATCATATACAAGAGAGTGCAGGAAATCTGTGCATACCCTATAGACTAAAGAATCCAGCTGATGGCCTGGATCTCCTGACAATGTCCAGCTGAACTCCTAGAGCCCATAACAATGCCTCCTATGAGACCAACTGGAGTCCCAGAGCCCATAACAATGTCTCATGTGGGCCTGTTTCATGAATCTGCAATGGGAAGCCCAAAAGTCAGTGGTGGAATCTGGAAAATCTGTTCCAGCAGGCTGAGGGATCTACACTGGAGCCAGGAAGCAATGCTCAAAATAAGAACCAGAGCTTCCCTGAAAAGCGCCACAGCCATCCTCAGCAACAGTGAGGTCCTGAACTCCTCTGATGATCAAGACAGCTGAGTTCCCATCAGGAAAGCCAACATGACAAGCTTCTCCAGGAGACTGAGCAGTGCACCATCTTCCCTTCTGGAGCCAGGAAGCGATGCTCAAAGTGAGGACCAGAGCTCCCGCAAAGTGAACCAAAGCTATTCTGAGTGCCAACGAAGTTCTGAGTTCCTTGGAGGATGAAAACAGCCAGGTTCATCAGGAGAGCCAGTATGACGAGCTCCTCCAAGAGAACCAACAGCTCCTTACAACTTCTACTAGCTCCGAACACCCTCTCTCAGTTCCCAACAGCCTCTCTTCTTCTCCAGTTCCGCCTCTTATGCTGCCGGCAACGGGTCCTCAGATGGGCCTCCCACACCCAGCACCACGCTTACTCAGTTCAGCTGGGGGTCATAAATTGACCACCAGTTGTCAGTTCACTGCACTACTTGAGACTACAAGGCAAGGAGACAGCAGGCTATCCCTCACCTAGAAGGGCAGAGGTAATTAATTAATTCCCCAACTATGACTGAGAGTGGTGTATGGATGGACCACTTCACGCACTACATTTACACCGCAGTGGGTACATTGACCGTCAGTGTCACAGGGAACAATGGCACACCATTCCATCCTGCATTTAGCAGCATTTCATCTACACCAGCGCTGTGTTAGGTGCTATGAAAAGAGGAGAACAAGACTGGCTTGGCGGTAATAGAAGTATAGACATAGCTTCTTCGATGCCAAAACCTTGCCAGCCAGAAGGAAAAGACCTACAACAAAGGGAGACATGACGTGGGAGACAGCTGGAGGCGCAGAGAGAGTGCCGGGTGTCGGCAGGGGGTGGGCACAGCGCAGGGGTAGTCCAAAGGGCAGCCTGTAGTTGGGTCTCATTGCTGTCTAGTAAAGGTATAAAAGCCATATCAGCAGTGACAAAGAGCCTTGCTCAGCAGCTGAAAGCCATTTAGATTCCAAGGCACTTGGATTCTCTCACCAACTGAATCTCAAGACTTGCTTGGTTGAGACCTCAGAAACTAAGAATGTTGTGTAACACGAGGACAAAGAGCCCTGGGAGGTGCAGACCTATGGCCCCCTTCGAGGGCTTGGGCACCCGTGAGTTGGTCACCTATTTCCCTTCCCAGAAGTCCTCTGGCAGGAACCCCCTCCTCCCCCCAGCCTTAGGACAGGGACCCTAGTCAGCTCAGTACATGGCCATGGAAAAAAGGAAGAGAGGTGGAAGAAAGGAAAGGATAGAAGGAATGCATGAGAAAGGGAAAGCATTTTAAGAAGAATGATAGCAGTATGGAAAATTGAATAAATGAATGAATTATGAAGTAAAAAATGGCCTCATGAAGATTTAAAATATTCAGACTTGGCCATTTATGAGTTGTGTGATCCTGGCTCCATCCTATTACTCAGCCTCTTGGGGCTGCATTTTTGTCCTTTGAAAGATGGGCTAAATTTGAATATCTCTCTCAGAGCATCATTGTGAAGATTAAATGCACATCTACCTTGGCTCAGGCTGATGGCTCGAAGATTTCAGCTATTATAACTAACAAGCCGCCAGCCAGAGAGTGAATGACTGATGAAATGAATACAGGAACAAACGAATGAGTGAATGAACGAATAAAATAAAGATGAGGGCGAAGGGGCAGGGAGAGGACAATGGGGAGCCTTTATCAGGTGCCCTCTGCACTTCTGGGGGCCAGTCAGGCCCAGAAAATGTCTGCCCTGCAGACAGAGGAGCTCTCCTCCCCGCCAGGCCAGCCTGTGTGATTTCAGCAGGAAGATAAGATGCCCGGACTGCTTTTTCATCTCCTGTGTCTCCTGCCCCTCCCCCTTTGGCAACTGGGGCCTTCAAAGTCCCTGCTGGCTTGAGATCTGTAGATAATCGTTGCCTGTAATCCTACCCGGGGAAAGAAGCTGATAAACTCCAGATGGAGTGTGAGGTCTTCAAACTCACTTTCCCTGTGCAGATAACACTGCCCTGCCTCTCCTTTGGAAAGAGAGGCATAGTGACCAGTAGTCATGAAGCACATGTACTGTAGGAACCAACTCTCTTTTAGTTATTCATTTATTTAGTTATTTGTTTTTTGAGACAGGGTCACACTATGTATATAGTTCAGGCTTGCTTTGAACTCACTTTGTAGCCTGGGCTGGTCTCAAACTCTTGGTGACCCTCAAGTGCTGGGATTAGAGGTACGGGCCATCATGCCTGGTCCAACTATCTTTTATTAGCAAAACTTCTACATGTCCTGAGGGTGGGGGTAGGTAAAGGAGAGAAACATTAAATTTGGAGCCAGGGTATCTTGGATTCCATTTCTAGCTCTATTCTCCATTAAAACAGCAGCATAGACCCCCATGTTCCAGGTTTGCTGTGAGCATGGAGACATACATTTGATATGAAAGAACCAAGGCAGAGGAAGGTCCAGGCTTTACCTCTGTATCATGAGGTTCTGGTTGGTGGATCAGGCCTCTCTAGGTGGACCAGGAAATCTCCCCTAGATTAGAGCCACAGAATGGAGACTAACCAGAGTCTGGCATCTGTCCTTCAGAGGCAGCCATAGGTCTTGCCTGGGAGACAAACAGGCCTGGATTTGAATTTAGCTCCTTCACTCACTGGCTGTGTGATGCTGGGCAGGTTGCCAAAGCTCTCTGGATTTCGGTTCCCTCATCTGGAAAAAGTGTACTAATAATTCCTATCTAACTGGCAGATCACAAAAGCTGGCATGAAATAGCAGAGGGGAGTGTGTTGTGCCGAGAAAAGGATGCAGAAATGAGAGATTACTTCTCCTGCCAGAATTCAGGTGGTCTTTCAAAGTGGCTATGCTTGATCAGATGTTGCTGGGGAGGTCTTTCCTGGGATGCCATTCAGGAGGGGTCAGTGGATGTAGGACCTCTCACCCACTGTGCACTTATCTGCTGCTCTGAGTCACGATCTCCACCTATCAACCAATCTGATCTCTGAGCTTCAGGATCTGCAGAGGTCCAGAGGCTTGACTTCTCGGACTGGGGTGTGGCCTTGGGGCGCTGTGTGGATGCACAGGGCAACAGCAGCTCTGGACACGCTCTGCAAAGGGAGAAGGATCAGGGAAGAGGACTTGGATTTAGCATGATCCCTTTTTTGACTAACTCTCTATGCCTTTCATAAACCCATTATGTAAATCCCTCCAGATTTAAAATCTGACCTTACCTGCTTCTAAGAGGATTTATAGTATTTTAAGATGAAAATGAGGAGCAGAATAAGACTTTTAAAGAGATCGTCTGCTGCTCAACCTCATAATGAGAAAAATGCAATCGAAACTACAAAAGATGCCTTTTGTACCTATCAGATCGGCCGAGATTTGAAGCCTGATAACACCTTGAGTTGGTGAGTCTGTGGGGGAGAAACAGACATTTTCTCCATTGCTTCAGGAAATCAAATATATGTTTAGCTCCTTTGGAAAGCAGTTGGGTTACAGCTGTTAAAGTTAAAATATGCTTTTCTTTTGGCTCAGGAAGTCTATCCAATTTATCCTCAGTTGTACCTGCAAACATGGGCAAGGCATTGGTACAAGAACATTAACTGCACAATTATACATTGAGAAAAATATGGAAATTACCCAAGTGTCCATTGGTAGAGGTTGGATACATAAATTGTATTATAGCTACCCAGAGAAAAAGTAATATGAACTCAGGTAAAACAGTATGTATAATATGATCCCCTGGATGTGTGCAAAGGATATACATGAAGTTAGTTGCACGTATGCACAGATTACCTTTGAACTGATCCTAATCATTGCCTCTGGGGAGGGGAACCGAAGGCCTGGGTTTCAGAGGTAAGGGATCCCTTAAAAATTTGTTTGAACTTTTTATTACGTGCACACATGAATTATTAAAGACACCTCCCAATAAAAATAAAAAAGAAAAACATCAACAGCTACAATTGCAAAAACAAAATCGAAAGCTCATAATCAATGCACATGCAATTCATCATAGCATAATATGGCAGTCTGTCTACGCAGACTCTCAATAGAAATTAAAATTTTCTTTTGTTTGAATTAGGAAAGAAGCAGAGTGAATGTTCTCTGGCACTTGCACTGAAGAGTTTTATAATACTTGTCCAATATATTTTGCTGTCAGATTGCTAATGCAGAGACAAAAATGGCAAACAGGTTGTGCCACATAGTTTGCATTTTCTGACATCAGAATGTTCTTACATGAGTTTGCAGAGATAACATTTCTCCTGAACCAACAAGCAATTAGCAGCCCCCCACCCCCAGGACCGTCCTCAAGAATCCACAAAGCCTTATTTTAGGACACTGTACATATTCCATTCTAGGTGGAAAGATGTTCCCTTGTGTACATCTGTTATTGCCAGCTCTGTGTGAATTGGACAAAAAATGTCCTATTGTTACACGAACAGGGGGTGGAAAGGGATTTTTTAATGGTGGGGTGTACTGGAGTCAATCACTAGAGTTTGGAGCTGAATAGTTTTGAACAAGTCATAGAAAATTGCTGAGCCTCAGTAATCTAATTTATGAAATGAGTCTAAGGACAATAAATGGGATAAAGTCCATGAATGTGATCTGTGAGCTTGGATGACCTCTATTCATTTCTAATTCAAAGACTTAGGGCTGGGAATATAGCTCAGTGGAATAAGTGCCTGTCTGGCAAGCACAAGGTCCTGAGTTCAATCCCCAGTGCTGCAAAAAAAAAAAACAAAAAACAAAGACTTAAGCTGTCTTTGCCATTGGTAAGATGGAATATTCACACAACTGACATCTTTGTAGTGCTGACCAGATAAACTATTTTGGGTTAACCACACCCTAAAATGAAGCAACACCTTCTAAAATGAATGAAGAGTTGATGCTGGATGGCAACACCCACCGACATAGGTGGGATCACCCAATGAGCCTGAGTTCTTTTTGCAAAGCAGGCAAAATAACTTTTACAAAGCAGTGGGGATCTATGGGTCCTAGAACATAGTAGGAGCTTTGAAGGCACTCAATAACCATTGGTTTCTCTCCTTCTCTTTCCTTTAAGAATTGGAAAAGGCTAATTATTTTAAGCCAATGCCATTTATTTTCACATATAACTTGGTGTAGTTAGTTTTCACTGTGGATACAACAACCATCCTGCCACTGGATTAGTGGAGAATGTCCAGCCCCATTTACACAAGAGGATGCTGTCTCCCTGGAATCAGTTGGCTAAACCTGATTACAAGCAGCAGTTATAATTTACACAGCGCAGAATCCTGACATTCTTTTCTGGTTCCTGACAATAAAACACCCAGTGAAAACTCAACTAGATTAAACTATACCTCATTGATTGAGCTGAGGTTTTCTATCCAGGTGCTTTGAGTTCCAGGTTGTCTTTGCCTCAGAGAGTCATGCTTGATTGTGATACGTTTGGCTGCAAGTAAAACAAACCTAACTTGAGTCAAAACAAAATGGGTTTTAGGTACAATTAATTCAGCAAATAATGACATCAGATATATATACTGTCTGTCTCTGGTCTATCATCTTTAGTCCTGGCTTTGCCCTCAAGCTGGTAGCGCGATGTTTTGGGTTGAGTTGCTGTGTATCCAAAATCCATGAGACCTTGTTTCAAAATAGAAAAAAGTGAGTGAGAGAAAGAGAGAGAGAGACAGAAAGTTCCACCTCAACACTGAAGAATCATGAGAAAGGAAAAAGAGACATCACTTTTGTTAACTTTATCTCAGAAGTGAAAAACTGCAGATTTTGCTTGGTAGACTTTTGACATCCTAGTAGCCACAGCTGAGTCACATGATCACACCCAGGCTGATCATAGCAAAGAGGTGAGTTACCAGACTCAGGCCTGGCACGAGGGAGAGGGCTGACTGTGGGAGAGCAACCAATGTTCTCTGTGACATTGTCATGTGCAGGTGAACTCTAACATCACTGACCATAGGCTGGAAATATAGCCCAGTGGTAGAACACTTGCTTAGCATGCATGAAATCTTGGATTCCATCTTTAGTATAACAAAGAAAGATAGCTTTCCATGATCCCTGCATCTCCACAATTTTGTATAATTCCCTCCCCTTGAGAATAGGTGAGACCTGTGGCTTATTTCTAATGATCAGAATATGACAAAGGTGATGGACTATCCATCCTATGATTGTGTTTCATTATGTAACTTCCCCTCTTGGTAGCCAATCCATTCTAGAGACATCCTCCAGTGACCTTGATGGATACAGTTCAAACTATGATGTAGGGGTTGGCAGCGATCTGAGTAGAACTAGATTTGCATCAACTGCAGGATTGGGGAGTTCAAGGTCACTTTAATTTCATTCAAAGGGGTTGACAGACACCCCCCCTGCCCCCATAATTGACATTAAGAAATTTCCTAAGGTTTGGCCTAAATTACTAACCATAGCCTTGTCCCCAGGATAGATTGCTTTCTCAAACCATTTTGTAAAACATCCACTACTTGCTTTCCCAAGAGCAGCATCTCCTGGCTCATGGTCCTGCAATGCCACTGTTTAACTAGGACCTGTGTCTCACCTATACAGTGGTGAGGAGAAGGGCATTTGAAATTTATTCCTTTTATTCAAGGGAAAAAATCTTCCAGAGGCCAGTTTCTTTGGGAACTAAACAGGGTTCCTGGACCTTCCTGGGTTCCACCATGAAATGCTGCCATTGGAGAATGAACTCCCACACATGAAGAAAAATGTCGGTGTTTTCTGTTCTGTCCAGAGACCCAGACACCAGCCAACACATCTAAGTGAGTGTAATTAATAATTTACATTTTTTTAAAAAGCAAGCTTGTTTAAATCCTTGGATTCAATTTCTTCTGTGAGAACACAGGCTGCAAAGTGGTATTTCAATGGGAGACTGAGGCGGGGCTTATTACATTATCAACAATTCCAGAATACGTATTGGTGGAGAGAGAGGTTGTGTTTTTCATTTACTTGTTTCATTGTTTTTGCTGTGTTCTTGTACGTAGAAAAATACATCCTTATCGCTATAGATTGTTTCAACATAAATTGTTTCCTACTCTTGTCCTTCCCTTCTCTTTGTTCTTTCTTGCTCTTTCTTCCTTTTAACGACTGCTTGGCAGTAGAATATTCCCAGGATGTTGGAGCTACAATAGTCTTAGAGATTTTTGACAAGATTTCTAGGTAGGGCAATGGAGACACAGTGAAGTGAAGCCACCCGTCCAAAGACAAACCTTTGCCCATAATAAAATTGCCTCAATTCCAAGGCCTTGGGAGTTGCTTCATGACTGTATCATGTATCTTGAATATTTTGGAATATAGCATCCCACATCAGTTTTGCGATGAATAAGAGATAGGAAAGCTGGTCTCTGTTCGCTGCCTCCTGAATGATAATAATCTCCTGAATAGACTGACAGCAGAATCAACATTTTCAGACTCGAGCTGCGTCCATTTATTGTTTGTTCCTCTTATTGGAGCCAAGATACTCTAAAGAAAAACTTTTGCAGTCTGCCTAGTACGGACCCAGAATAGGGTAGAGAAAGGACCAATGACAGGACTTATTACACAGCAACAGCAACAAAACAAACAGACGGAAGAAGGGCAGCAACAGCATGAATGAAATCTTTGAGTTGGTTGTGAAAGCTAACAAGTTTCAAATTCTCTGGGATTCTCTGGGGAAGTGGCCCATCTCTGGGAATCTGGACAGACGCCACTCAGAGTCAACAGTAAAATCATATTACAAATTAGTTGCCAAAACTAACGAGCAGTAATCCCCAGGGTCATGAGTTCCTGGCATGCTGCGCAAACAGGTTTCATAGAGATGATTCTACGTCTCAGAGCATTACAGGCTTCCAGCTTCCTGGCATTCTGTTGCACAGATTTACCTGTTGGAAATCAGTATAAATGGTGCTCCCTCTCCTGGTTTGCTTTCAGTCAGGATTTCCATCCTGATCTCAGCTGGAAAGAGGTATTAGCAGCTGTGCTTTTGTGCAGTCATGGCCAGGTTTGAGCTCTAGCTCTGCTACCTGATGTAGCACACATTAATTAACCTTCTTGCATTTCAGATTTCCACCTGTTAAATGGTGGAAATAATAGTACAAGTTTCTTTCATAGCCTCACATTCAATCTGTGACTTGAACCAACCCTGGATTGAAAGTACTCAGCAATAATTTGTGTTGGTGCTAAACATGGTCAGGCATTCTTTCCTTGTTGTTATTCCTTAAACAATATGGAGCAACAATAATTTAGATAGCACTTACCTTGTATTAACATTTTAAGTCGGCTAGAAATGATTTAAAGAATGTAAGAGCACACGTGTAGGTTTTATACAAGTGGTAAAGTATTTTTTATAAGGGGTATGAGCATCTGTATACTTTGGTATTCACTGGAATCCTGGAACCAATCCTTTGCAGATACCACGGGACAACTATAGCTCGCACAATCCTTGGAAAGATGAAATTAAAAACCATTTATGAAGGGCTTAGAATACTGATTACCTTCCTCAAGGCCCCTCAGTGTGCTGGATTCCTGAATACAGCAGCTGTAGGTCACTATGGAGTATCCTTTCCATGAGTGCTTCAAAAGCTTTAATGTGGCTAAGATGTTCCACAGAGGGCTTGCTAACAATGCAGATTTCTGGATTCCATCTCGGGAGAATCTCAATTAGCAAACTTGAGTTGTGGCCCAGGCATTTCTGCAACTTGATCAGCACCTTCGTGTGATTCTGAGGGCCCTATGAGAAATACTTTGCAGAACTTCTCCTGATGGTTGGCCTATACCTGGAAGAGGGAAGAGAGAATGATATATTTGCCTGTATTGCTGTGGTCTCCCTAGGGCGAATGGGTCCCACCTCTTGACATAAAAAGAAATAACCTAGGTATAGGGCCCCAAACTCAAGTAAGTGATCACATGGCATAAAATTAGCAGCCTGAATGGTAAGCAATGGACAGGTTTGCTGCAAAGGTGGCAAAAGGTGGCAGTTGACAGCAAGCTCAGAGTTGTCCACCTTTTCTTAGCCTTTCCTGTTTCAGAATCCTAAAATGTAAATTACTGTCACACCACCTAACTTCTTTTTTATTTAAATAATTTTATTTCATTTTGACATTTATTAATTATAATTTATAACTCATATTTGACTATTAATGGATTGTTGCAGAAATTTTGAAAGATAATCTTTTAGAAAATGGAAGCTTTCATTCTTCAAATTTTTGCAGTTGTTTATATTTTTGATGCAACAAATCTTCTGACTTCTAAAAGTTAGAGATCACATATATACATATATATATATATATATATATATATATATATAGTGGGTTTTTTTGGATGGTGCCAGGGATCCATCCCAGAATCCTGTATGTGCCAAACAAGTGGTTTACTTCCAAGGTACATCTCCAGCTGTTTACAGCTGATGTTTTAAAAACTTGAATGGGACACACAAAACATATCTGTGGGCCTGAAAAAGCCCATAAACTCACAATTGATGAACTCAGGGCTGAAGCCAGCTTTTCATTTGATAAGACTGGAGAGTAGGGAAGGGATGGGAGCTGTTGAACCCATGCCATCCAGGGGATCTAGATATACTGCTGCTCTGTGGCAATCAGTGCCCTTCAAGAGGGAGAGAGACAGGGCAACCTTCATCTTCAGGGCCTCCACTAGGCTTCCTCCCGGGGAGGTCCCAATGCTCTCTGGGCCCAGGTCCTAGATCCAGCAGGGAGATCAGGAGAAGACCCTGAGGCCAAGGCAAAGTCTAGTGCTGCCACCTTCTCCTTTGATGTCTTGATGTTCCAGTTCTGGCACCCTGTAAGGCAAGGGCACCAGGCTGCCTGCCCAAGCAGCCTCCTCACACAGCTCTTGGCAGGGGTTTTCAGCGACTTCAAAGGCAAAATTTTGCCTGGGGAGAGCTTCACAAAGGCACCTCACCAATGTGAACAGCAGGGAGGGGAGAAAGGAGATCAAAGTGGGATTGACATTTGAATACGGGGAAGAGGACAACTTGGGCTCCTCTCTGCTGAGTTCCAGGCTGTGGCCTTACTTGGTCAGAATCAGAACCTTATGTGTCTCAGATGTTCTCCTCTTGGGCTAGGTAGGAGCCCATGAGGCAGGGCTTCTGACAGTGGAGCATCTCACCAGGCCTATTCAACCTGGCCTCTTTTCTCTGACTTTCTTAGGCCTTGCCAGATAGAGCCCTGCGTTGGAGGAAGAGGTACCACTTGGTTTGACCTGCTGGGAGCTGTGGATTGCATGAGGGCAGGGCAGCTGGCCAAGTTCTGATAAATCTCTTCCTCTAGGGAGGTGCCAGGCAGCACCCAAAAGGGGAAGTGATCTGTAGGCGACCTGCTAATGGTTTATTGCCTGGTCCTGAGGAATGGCACTGTGGCACCAGCTGCAGCCAGGTCGTCTGGAGAATCTTCCCGGGGGCATCTAGGAGCAGGAGGTGGAATCAAGCTCCTAACTGTTAGCTGCCAACCACTGCCACAGCTGCTGCTGTTACTGCCCAGAGAAGCCTGCTTGTATTTGTTTTGTTTTTTCAAAGCAGGCACATGCTATGGAGTAGAAGCAGAGGCCTAACAACCAGCACACAGAGAATTGTCTGCTGTGTGGCACAGCACTCAGCTCTGGGTTCTGCTGCATTTCTGCTGCATGCTGGTAAAATTTGGAGGCTCAGGATTAAGAAGTTGGATCACAAGGAGGAGCCCACTCTGTCCCAGCTGACCAACTGAACTCTGCCACGTTTTAAACATAAATGAATGAGCTGTTTATAAAAGCAATAACTGCCCACAGTGAAATGTTCAAACAGTCTTAAAATGAACTTTTCTCCCCCTTTCCAGTCTCAGCCCCAAGAAATAAACAATGTTGAAAGTTTCCTGCTCTAGAAAACATGCATTTTTCCAAATGCTCTTAGAAAATGAATGCTTACTAGGGACATTTTTCTTCATCTTCATTTCTGTTTAATGTGTCTTTTCCATAATGATGGGCTACACTGTCTAAAGCATCCTCAGGATAATACTCTAATGATATGCTGAGGTTTATGCATCAGTTCTTTGTAGAGTTCTTTATTTCTAGTCATTGTATTTTATAATCAGTTAACAATGAACATTTGTGCATCCTAGGCAGTGGCTTACTCAAGCATATCTCTAGCTTTCTTTTCAGACCCTCGCTGAACACATGCAACGTCATCTACTTAACACTTGTGGAAAGGGCTGGTGGTACCCACTGAACAGGTGAGGGAAGAAAAGCTCAGACAAGTAAAGTGATTTTCCTTGGGTCACAAATGTGGAATTTAAGACAGCATTTGTTTAACAGACAGTTATTGAACATGGCTACAGCCCTTTCCAGGCACAGCACCAGACCATGGAAAAACAAAACTGACATCCTGCGCTCTTGATTTGAAAAGTCTGGTGGGAAAGTCTCACTGGATTTGTACATGTGCAAATTGTGCTAAGTGCTTTGAAGGAAAAAACAGGGTCCTATAAAGTGAATAGAAAGGGGGCTGAGTTTAGATTGAAGGGTCAGGAAAGTCCTCCTGGAGGAACTCACATTTGTGGTATGTGAAAGAGGGGTTAGGAGCCCCCGAGGTAGGAATGTAAGTGTGAAGTTTCCAAGTGCAGAGAGAGGCATGTACAGAGATTGCTTTGATGCTCTTTAAAGACTGGATTAAAAACGCAGCATGGCTGGTGAGTGGCGACCAAAAAAGAGTGGAAGAAGCGGAGATGAGTGAGACAGGAAGGGCAGTGGCTCACGGGACCCCAGAAAGGAACTTGGATTTGTCGGAACACAGTGAAGAGATGCTGGCAAGGAGGGGAGCCTTTAGTTGTTTGGTTTTATGGGCTACATTTAGGACACTCTGAGCCCACAGTAAAACCAAAGCCTCTTGCAAGGTTTTCATCTTCTGAGTAAAAATAGCAACACCAATACCAAACGTTAACATTTATTTAATGTGTGCACTCTGCTTAGTACTTTTCATATATTACCTATTTTAGCCATCATTACAACACTTTGAAGTAAGGACTTTTGTTATCACCCCCTTCTATAGGTGAATACACTGAGATCAGAGAGATTAAGTCATTTGCCTCAAATTATCTAGCTAGATTAGTATCTATGGTACATATGTCAATATAGACCGAGTCCTGGGTCATAGATATGTTCCAGGTCCCAGGTCTCAACAAATTTAAGGCTAAAAATCACACAGTGTCTTTTCTGACCACAGTGTGATTAGATATTAGTAATAGGAAGATATCTAGAAATGTCTCCAAACACCTAGAAGTTAAAAAGCATATCTCTGAGTTCTAGACCAAACAAGATGGTAAGACAGATTAGAATGCATTTTGATTTGAAAGACAAGCAAAAATGTGAACTGATGGAAGCCAACTGTGGAGGCAGCTTTGCTTGCTGAGTGTGTTGCTAGCTAAGCAAGTAGTAGTGAAAAATACCTGTACTACTAACTACTCAGGAGGCTGAGGCAGGATAATTCCAAATTTGAAGTCAGTGTGTACTACACAGTGAGAACCTCTTTTAGAACAGATAAAAAGGACTGGTGACTCATCTAAGTGATAGATCACCCTTGTGTTCAATATTCAGTACTGGAAAAAAGAAGATAGGTCAGTAATCCTCAGAAGTATAGATAGAAACATCCTTAAAAATTAATAGCAAATTGAACCCAACAATACACACATACGATAATAAATTATGACTAGACTTTATGTCAAAAATATTATTTTTGTGTTTGGAAATCAATCAATATAGTTCAGCAAAATAACCAAGGAAAGAAGAAATACCAAATGAATATTTCAATGGATTTAGAAAATGCACTTGAAAAAAAATTTCACCCATTTAAAATAAAGTGTTGTAGAAACCTAGGGGTAGTGGGTGACTTCTTTAAACAGCTAAAATTTATCTATAAAAAAATCAGAAGTAACAAATAAGCTATAGTTGACATCATATTTAATGATAAAAGACTAAATTGTTTCCCCTTAAGATCTAGACCAAAGATCTGTTGTTCCTGCTTTTACCACTCTGTCAACATTACCTCAGAGACCCTAACAATTTATTTTACTACTTCTGTCCAACATCATTCTGCTTTTACATGTATGTCTAACATTATGTTGGAGAACTTTAACCATTGTGATAAGACAAGAAAAAAATTGAGAGCCATACCATTTGAAATAATTACCTGTGCTTGCAGGTGCTATGATGATTTACATAGAAAATCCAAGTAATCCCAAAAAATAGTAAATGAATTTATCTGTTTATTTATTACAAGCAATTGTAATACAATTGTATTATAATTACAAGCAATTTATTTTTTATTTTAAAGAGGAGCAAATAAAAATAAAGGAGTTTCAAATTAGGTTAGTATAGGAGTTACTATAACTAATACATTGCATATAGTTATCTTTGTAGTAGTTATTCAGAGTATAAAATATAGGCATGATATCTTGTTCCAATAATTTAACACAAACCTTTCTGTTCAATGAACTAAGAGAAACTAGCTGTATAACCATCTTAACTATTTTATATATAATTTATGTATATATTTTTTGTCTTCCTTCTTTTCCCTATTAGTAAATGGATTTTAAAATGCATAGGCTATAAAGCTAATGTTCAAAAATTAGTTGCATCTTCATATTACACTTTCAAACCACTGATAATAAAATTAAGAAAAAAAATCCTCATGTAATGCACAAAAAAAACCAGTAAATACTTAAGAAGAAATCTAACATAAGATATCCTGAAGTTCTACAGTGAAAGGTACAAAACACTGCTGAGAAATATTGAAAAAGACTCACATAACATTTCTTTTTTTTTGGCAGTACCAGGGTTTGAACTCAGGACCTTGTGCTTACCAGGAAGGCACTTGTTTCACTGAGCTATATCCCCACCCCAAAAGACTCAAATAAATGGAAGAATATATCGTGTTCATGGCTTGGAAGTTTCAATATTATTCAATATTATTAAAACAATGCCTTTCATAAATTGAAATATGGATTCAATTCTCTCAATAAAAGGTCTGGATATTTTTCTACTAGAAATTGATAAATTGATTCTAATATTTAAACAGAAACGCAAAAGCTATAGACTAAGCTCTGGATAACTTACCTTCCTTACTTTCGAGGCTCACTACAAAGGTACAAGTAGTCAAAAGAGCTTATATTAGTGAAAATATATATGCATAGAGACCCCTGAGACAGATTAAGGTGTTCATAAATAGACCTATATATTCTAGGTAATTGTTTTGATTCTAATGCAATTCTAATTCTAATGCAATTCTGCCAGAGAAGAAGTCTTTTCAACAAGTGCTGCTAGATATCCAGGTTGGAGAAAAGTGAACATTGACACTTAGCACAGACCACGCCCAAAAATTTATTAAAAGTGAATTAGACCCAAATGTAAAGCTTAAAACTACAAATGAAACCACAGGAAAATATTTTTTCAGCCCTGGGATAGGCAACGTTTTCTTAAATAGAGCAAACACAAAACATAACAGAAAAATGATAAATTAAATTCCACTTAAAACAAGGACCATTAAGAAAGACACCATTAAGAGAGTGAAAAGGTGAGCAGAGATTGAGGAGGATTGCTTGCAACCTACATGTAAGAAAAAGGATTCAGAATATAAAGAATTCTGATAATAATGAGACAGGAAATTTAGTGAGAACATGGGTAAATATTTTAACAGTGGACAAAAAAGGACATGGGAATGGTTCTTCAGAACATGAAACATGCTCGACATCATAACTTTCAGGAAAATGTAAATTTCATGCCAAGATGCCACTACATACCCACTAGAATGGGTAAAATCAGTTGTGTGCTGATCAATAATTAACACCTAGATTAATAATGTTTCCCAACCCAGAACTGGGAAGAGATGCATATTCTTGGCGTGCACCAACTGGAGCAAGCTAATTCTAGCCCATCATTGGATAAAACGGTTAAAACTGTACCAAGCAATAATAATAAAGCCTTGGGCAACCAGAACTCTCAAGCACTGCATGAGGGATGTAAGAAGGTAAGCCACTTGGCAAAAAAGATTTTACAGTTTTTTTAAATCTTAAATATTAACTGCTACATGACTCAGCTACTCAACTCTTAAATTTACCTAAGTGTAGGAATGTTCATAGTAGCTTCCACTTGTGGTAGCCCTGAATTGGAAACAACTAAATGTCCATCAACAAATGACCAGATCCAGTGAAATTCTCTTTCAGTGGGATATTAACAAGCAATAAAAAGAAAGGAGACATTGCTACATGCACTATGTGGGTGAATCTGAAAGCCATGGTGCTGACTGAAACAAAAGTTTTGGAAAAGCGTATACTGATCAAGAGTGATCAAACACATCCGTAGTTATTTGGCCAGGAGGAAGAGGGAAGGATGGGTCACACCATGTCATCTTTGATGGTAAAGGAAATGTTTGTAATCTTCATTTTGGACATGCGTTTACAGACCTACTATTGACTACATCTGAATTTTGAATGTCTCCCCAAATCCCATGTGTTGAAAGCTTGGTCTTATTGGGAGGTGATGTACTAGGCGCTGTCACATTTTGGCAGGTAGAGCCTAGTGGAAAGAAGTCAGGACCCTGATCCTAGAAAGGAACACTGGGAAGCCAGCCCCTCCTGTCCTTCATGGATTTCTGGCTGCCATGAAGTGAACAGACCTCCTCTGCCACATATTCCCAAAATGATGCCCTGTGTCACACCCCAGGCCCAAAGCAAAAGGCCCAAGTGACAATGGACTTAAACCTCTGAAACCATGGCATTTCCTATTAATAATCTGTTTATCTCAGATACTTTGTCAGAGTAACAGAAAGCTGACTGCCACAGATACATAAGTCAACACTGATCAAATGGTACATTTTAAGTACATTAATAGATTTCACTGATGTATCAATAATGTTGAAAAATATTTAAAAATAATTCAGAATTCAAGGCTTGACTCAAAGCTTGAAGATAGGAGAATGAGAGAGAAATAGGGTTTATTGTTGACCATGTTCCTTAAGGGATTCCTATAAAGTGTGAGACCTACTGAAGAACCGCTCAAATCAGATCAGGTGCGCCAAGTTTCAGAGTTGCTAACAGAAGGTATGTTAACACTTCAAAGTGGGACCTGAGGAGTTTTTACATAGTATTTAGTATTCAAATATTACATAGTACATAGTTACATAGTGTATAGTTACATAGTACATAGTATTTAAATAACAGTATTTGCATTTTCTAAATGTCTAAGCTTGCACTAGATGCTGTCACCTGTAAAGTGATTTGCCTGAAGTTTTCCATCTCAAAGGTGGCAAAATAGAATACTTAAAAGAGAGTGCCACTACGATGAGCCACAGGGCAAAAGCCACATCTTCCCTCTACCACTTTGTAGATGGCTAACTTTGTGCAAGTGTCCTTGTATATTAACAGCCTTCTGCTATGTATCCAAGCCTCTTCAAATGGTGTGGCTTCAAACAACTGACATCATTTATTTTGCAATTTGGCAGGGCTTGGCTAGCCACTACTTAGGGGAGGTCAGCTGGATACTTTGCTGGAAGGAACTACAGGGGACCTCTGACCACCTCGGGCTGGAGGGTTTGCTCCACTATGTAGTCAAGGCTGGTCTTAAAATCCCTGTGTTGCGCAGACTGAGCTTAAATTCATGGTCCTCTCATCTCAGCCTCCAGAGTGTTGGCATTACAGGCATGCACTCCCACACCTACTGAACATATAACTTTTGATTCCCCCAGGACTTAACTACTGATAGCCTGCAGTTGACCAGAAGCCTGGCTGGTAACATAAGCCATCAATGAGCATATATTTTGTAAGTATTACATACAGTGAAATATATGTGAAGCCAATTGAACAATCACTTTAAAAAAAAAACAGTGATGGGAAAATTACTGGGGTTGCAAACTGCTCATACAATGGTCATTGGCTTCACATGGTGCAGCATTTTAAGGTACTCTTTAATCTGTGAGCTCATTGGTGGCAACAGGAAGTGGCCACAGCCTTATTCCAGCAGTAGAGCATTACTACAGTCGATTCTATGCGGTTATGACTTACCACTATATCTTTCTTTCTACATACATTTCTCTTCACTGTAAAGGATGCCATCTGTGGCCTGTCAGTAGATGCATACATTTAGATAAGTTTTAGCTTTTTACAATGGAGTCACCAGCTACTATGTTTTTTGTCCATAAATGATAAATTAGGTTGTCACCTATGTATATCTTACACATTCATAATGTGTTTATATTTTTTCTTTTTGATATTTATAGATTATAAGGGTCTGCAAATTTCTTCAAATTGTCATAAATCTTCAAAAAAGAAAAGAAGCTTACAGGTAAGTGGACCCACACAGTTCAAACCTGTGTTGTTCCATGTCACCTGGTGGTGACTGGTCCCCCAGAGTTCCAACAGTTGGATGCAAAGGCATCTGCCTATCCGTAGCTATCTCTCACGGGACTGTTTTGCAGATCTTCCTTAGAGCTTGAGGGCTGTGTCTCAAGACTGAGAGTTAAAAAGAACCAGGAGAGGTTGTAGTAACTCTTTTGAAAATCTACCCTTGGGAGCCACAAAGTGTCACCTGGTTTACTGACCAGCTTCCTCCCTTAAGGACTCTCTTCTTGTGTTGCCCTCTTCCAGCCATGCTGGTCTCTGTGTTCCTCCCACACTCTATTCCTGTATCTGTGGATCTGCACCTGCTCTTTTAACACAAAGACTTCCCAGGCCCCACGGGTCTGCCTCAAGTTGCTTCCTACCCAGCAAGCATCAAAACAATTGCCTTCACCTCAGAAAAGCTTCCCACCTCCTCCCTGGCAGCTCTTGCCAGCACTGTCCTACAGAGCTATCTGCAGTGATGGAGATACTCTTGGTCCACACTGCTCAGTACAGTGGCCCCTATTTACGAGGCCATGTAATACTTAAAATGTGGCATGTGTGACTGCTGACCTGTGTGTTGAGTTGTGTTCAATTTTAACTTGAAAATTAAATTTATACAGATAGCTGCATGTAGTTGGTTGTTACTGTGTTAGACAGCTCAGTTTTGTCCTATTATCACATCTTGTTTTCTTCATAGCACTAGTATTCTTCAAAATTAACCCATTTATTTTAAAAAATTGCGTTGTGACAAGAGCACTTGCTTTGAGATCTGCTTTCTTTTAAACTAATGTTAGGTGTATATTTCAGTACTATTATCCACAGATATTAAATTCATTTTTATATTTTCATCTCTTTGTGAGAATGAATTCAGCTTAATAGAAAATTACAAGAACACTGGAATAAACCTTTATCTATCCTTTTCTAGATCAACTATTAACATTTTCTCAAATGTGACTTATTTCAGTCAGATGAGCAGGATCTGAGATCTCTTGTACAACATAGTGGCTATAGTTAACAATATTCTACATACAGGCAAATCACCAGGAAAAGAGATTTTAAGTGTTCTCACCACAAAAAAATGATACACTGAGTTAACAAAAATGTTATTAGCTTGCTTGATTTAGTCATCCCATAATGTATACATATATCAAGATATGATTTGTATGCCATAAATCTACATAAATTTTGCCAGTAAAAATACAAAAAAATAAAGTGTGTCTCATCTTCTAGGTAGGCATATATAATTACTGTGGAGAGAGAAAGGGCTCAAACGTTGGAGTCAGTTGCAGATTTGGGCTATAGAGTGCTTTGTAACTTACCAATGCTGGACCCTGACAACTCAGTCCTCACGGATTCTCAGTTTACTCATCACCAAAATGGGATGCTACTGATGCAGCTAAGTGCGTGGTTGTTTGGAGGAGATGAGAAGGATACAGTGTCCTTAGCCTGGAACATGGTGAACGGCAAAAAAGGAGCCGCCGTTATTATGCAGCTGCTCTTTGGTATTCACGAGTAATTGGTTTCAGCATCTCCCCTTAGGTACCAAAGTCCATGATGCTCAAGTCTCTTATGTAAAATGTGTAGTTTTTGCATATAATTTATGCATATTCTCTCATATGCTTTAAATAATCTCAGATTATTTATTATATGAAATACACTGTAAATTCTAAAGAAATACTTGCTCTACTGTATTGTTTAGGGAATAATGACAAGAAGAAAAGGATTGTGCATTTTCAGTATAGATGATTTTTTTCTATTCTTTAGATCAATGGTTGATTGAATTCATGGATGTGAAACTTGTGGTTCCAGAAGATTAACTGTAACTGTAAGTGTTTTTAAATCTAGTCTTTTCGGTAGGTCTGTGAGGTATCTCCTTTTCTTGATGAACAAACTGAAGTTCTGGGTGGGTAAGTAAATGCCCACGGCTTCACCGATAGAGGGTAAGGAAGCCCAGCTAGGAAACAACAGAAGATTTTCCAGGCATAGTAGAGAATGAGGGCTGGAGTCTGGAGGCACGGAGAGGAAGAATAATTCTTTTCAATTCTCTATTCTGTGTGGCTTCTTGTAGCTGTTTTGGGAGTGGGAGACATTGCTGATTGTACAATGGGGAAGGGACCAGTGCCTGGTAAAGGAGTGAGTGTTTTTATTGCTTGGAACTTGTCACTGACACCAAAGACCATCTGATGCCAGAGGCAGGACATAGTGGTTAAAAATATGAATTTCAGTTCAGTCTGGGTTTGCATCCTGGGTGAGCGGTCTTTGGTAAACTACCTAATCTTTTGGATTTTGATTCCCTCATCTGTTGCACTCAAGGGTATTTGCCCTGGCTATTCCCTCTGCTCACCGTGGTGTTCCCGCCTCACACACATTGCTAACCCCTACATCTCCCTTATGTCTTTACACACTTTGGAGTCTATTGGATCACCTTACATAAAAATGAAATTCACCTTTGCTAGTCCATCCATTTTTCCTTGCTCTGTTTCCTATTGTGTTTATCACCACCCAACATCACATCCCTCATTTACTTAACTGTGGTGTTTGTTGTCCTCCTTAGAATGTTATCTCTACCAGAGTAGTTATTTTAGTTTGTTACTTCTGCCTTTCTGACACTGAGAAAAGTGCCTGTACATAGCATTAGCTGGGTGCTGTCTCTGTAAACAAACTGCACCATAATACTAAATTTGTAGGAGATACTCAAAACAAGCAATATTATCCAGTTCTGATATTCAACTCTCTGTGCAACTTGTTCACAGTTTAAATATCAAATTCCTACTATTTCTATTTCTAGCCTAAGGCCTTCAAATATGTGAAGGGCTTCCTTCCTCTGTACTTTAGTTCCTTCTCTGCCCTATGAGATTCTAGGGCATAGCCCTCTAGAAATACAAAACCTGGAGCCCCAACCAGACAAACAGAATCAAAACATGCACTGTTACGAGGTTCCCTGACACCCGCGTGCACACTGAGGTGGAAGACAGGCTAATTTAAATGACTTTCTTTTCTGGAATCTCTTGCCTCCCCAGCTGCCAGACTGTCACTCACACCTTTTCTCCCCCGAACTTCTGATTCACGTTAAAGGCTCTTTGCTTTGTAGACATCATCACTGCGAGCAAGCACACCCTCTTCAAAATCCTTCTTAGCTCTTGGCTTCTGCTGCTCCAAAGGAAGGTACCACATGCCTTTGCCTTTTCTTTAGGATATCTGTGGCCATATCTTATCTCTCTGAGCTCTTTTTCATCCAATGGTAAGCTTTTCAAGGGCAGGGCCTTATCCTATTCATCTCCAGACCCCACTGCTTTCACCTATTTAACTTAATAAAGATCTGTTTTAGGAGCAAATGAATTATTTCATGCTGTTGTCACCTCTGTTTATTCTTGAGATCTAGAGATGGTTAACACCGCACTATCATGCATTCTTTGGTCTTTAACTGCGTGCTTCTAAGCACAACACCCTTCGACTCAGACCTCAGTTGGAGTGCAAATGCACTTTTGTCTTTGCTAACTACATATTGAGAAAGAAATGGATGGCAGTGCCCAGGTACAGTGCCTGACAGGGAAGTAGATAGGAATGAGGTGAAATTCCTGTAAATAAGCTCACCATCATGGGAAGGGGTAGAGGCCTCCTATTCCTCTACCATGGACACGTTAATGGGTCTTCCTGGTAATCAGTGGAAAACAATCAAAATGCTGACTCAGGAATAAAAATAAAAGTAGTACATCGAACTGCCAACACGCAGTATACAGCTTTTAAAGACAGTGAAACACAGTGAACTGCTACAGGAAAAGATCTCTAGGGCACCCTGAACACAAAACATCTTATAGGAAATGTGTCATTTGATACTGATTATGCTTCAGATATACATATGTTTATATTTACTGGGTACAAAGAAGATGGAAAGAACATCCAACAGTGATCAGAGTGACAGTATAGCTTTATCTGTAATGCTTATTTTTTCTTAACATGGAAATACATGTATGTTCTATTTGTGCATTTGTGCGATTACAGAAGTCATAACAATTTTCTTACATAACAATACTAAATTAATTCACCTTAAAAAATAAAGTAGAGCAAGAGCAATTACATTGCCAGAGTTGGAAAGTTATAGGGCCTTTTGAAACTACTTCCCGCAGCTAAGTTATGATTGTTCCCATTTTATGGCTTACTCCACTGAGACAGGCAAGGTTTTGGTGATGTCGTTAGAGGTCTACAGTTACTGGACAGACTAGGCTGACTTTAGCACAATACTTTCCACTAAGTGTGGAATGGTCCCTGGGTGGAGAAAAGGCAGAAACTTGTCTCCTGTTGCTCTTCAAGGTGAGGTGTGGCCTTCTCCATCTGTCCTAATGTGTCCGGATCAGATCTGCATTAATCCTTTTTTAATGAACGCTTTTTTCCCAGATTCCAGGACTCCCTTCCCTAAAGCAATAAGGATGTGAGTTTCCTCTTTCGCTTGAGGATAACCACTTGCCAGTCATGGCTTTCTTTTATCTGCTTCCTACACACCTCTATAGCTTGCCCTGCATCTGTGCTGTGTCTTTACAAAAGGAACTCTATAAAATGAACCCCACCCAGTATCATTAGCTACAGCCCAGACAGCTAGATAACCACTCCTTTGAAATTCTCAGCCTCACCGTAAACCCCATCCCAATTACCACAGAAGCCGATAGGACTAACCCCATCTGCACTGATCTGATTAAGCTTCACCATGGAGGATCCTGGGACATTTTGCTTTTATAATTCTTGCATACTCCAAGGAAAGTGAGAAGAATAAGTTCATTGGGAAGATAAGCAGAGCACAGAAAATTAGACATTAGTAAGATCAAAAGCAAAATCCTTGCAATAGCGTATATATATTCATTTCAAATAAAAACATTTCCTGGAGCAAAGGAAAGGAAAGGAAAGGAAAGGAAAGGAGAGGAAAGGAAAGGAAAGGAAAGGAAAGGAAAGGAAAGGAAAGGAAAGGAAAGGAAAGGAAAGGAAAGGAAAGGAAAGGAAAGGAAAGGATCAAGCAAGAACCAGGCAATGCATGTGGCACACTTTTCAGGATGAGTAGTACAGAGCTGATATTGGGGAAAGGAGCTAGAGACCACTGAAGCCCCATCCTCAAAGCTGCCCTATATACACACTAAAAGGAAATGAAATAAATGGAACAGAGAAGGTTACTTTTTCTCAGACTAAGAACATTAAGCCCTGGAAGAAACGATGAATCATCAGAATGTCGTGAAAACCTGAACGTGTAAATCAACTCCACATTGCATGTTCATTGTCAAGAGTGAGTGCTGTAGACATAGCAGAAACAGATTTGGAAACGGCATCTCTAATTTTGTCTGGTCAAATTTGCCAAGCATAATAAGTTATGAGCTTGTATGGGTGTTCCCAAGTAATTATACTTAATTGTTTGTGCAAATCAGGGGATCTATCAGCTACAAGCCCAATTAATTAAATGCAGACACACAAGTCAGATGGGGAAGGAAGGATGCCTGGATTCATTGCAAAATTTATTCTATGTTATTGTACTTCATTTGGAAAAGCCACAGAGAGAACACACCTAATAACAGTAGCTCATAGGGAATTCCATTAGAATATTATAGGTAAGGAGAGAACTGGCTGAAAGTGATTTGAAAATCAAGTGATCTGAAGTTCAAGGCTGTCTTAATATAGAGGCCTAGTAACACTTGCTCTTTAGCTTAGAGACCTCACATCCTGTTAGGTGGGACAGAGGAAAAGGATGCATATTTTTTGAAAAAAACTGGTTTTCCCACCCTTCTGCCATTCATGGACACTTCTACAACTTTGCAATCTTCAAGTGTCACTGGCCTTACTGTTTTTATTTTTCCTCTAAATTGGCAAGGTGATTTCCAAAAGTACGGTATCCCTTCATACCATTGCCACTGTTTCCAGCTTGGGCGTGTTTGTCACTTCTAAACCAGCATGATCTCTCAGATCTACCTGCCTGCTTTTCCCAGAGGTGAGTTCCCAGTCTCTTGGAAAAACCCACAAGAGACAGTGCTCTAACTTCCCTCTGCTGCTTTTCAGGTGCTCCATTTTTTTTCCAGTCCACGCATCCTAATTTCCTTAATGCTCTCCTAGAATTAGTATCCACAGAGTCTTTTTTTCTGCCTACATTTTCGCCTGTAGGGACCGCCTCATTCATATCAGCCATCCTACCAGAGGCAGGAGAAAGACTGCTAGCAGAGAAGTGGCCAAAGAGGTACTGTGTTCTTCAAAATTCATACCTTTTAGACATCCTCATAGCTTTCCAGGTAGGCTGGCACAGACTTTCTTGGTCAAGTTAGATCACCTAGCATTTGCAGAGAAGGCTCAGCCATTACTACCTATATAAAGCCATGCAGATTGTCTCTCTGAGTTGTTCTGATTTAACTCTGCACTGTGTCTCAGAACCTGCATTAAACTACCTTCCTCAGAGCCCTGCCTATGGGTTAGTAGAGGATACGCACGCAGAGTTTTGAGATCTGAGGTACAGGATAGAGATTTCTCAGGATTATTAGACCAGGCTTGATGTCTCCATAGACACAAAGGCATTGCCACTGGAGAAGGTGGAGTCAGAGAGCCCGTGCAACAGCTGCAAGCAAGAGCTGATACATCGCCACGGACCACATCGTCACAATAAAAACTCCTCTTGTTACTCACTTCCATCTGCTCCATCCCCATCCAACCCCACAGCTCCTTTCTCTAGTTCTAGAATGAGTTTGGGCTTAGAACTCACCTTCTGCTTTAGGAATCAAGGAAAGATGACAGAGCTATGAACAAAATGTAAGGAATGAATTAAGCCGTGGCACCAGATGGAAAGACAGCTTTATGGTTCAACCTCAAACAACAACACAACAGGCTTGTTGTGGGTGCTTGCCACCTCACTTAGCTGTGTATTTGTTTTAACAAGGGTTCTCTTCTAGAACCAGTGTCTCTTGTTGATCCCAGCTGGAATCTGCCTGAGGCATGCCACCAGCTGTTCCCTGCTCAGAGTGGCACCTGATTGTTGCCAGCCTGGAATGTACCAGGTTGTATGCATGGCATGAACTCGGAAGCCCAGTGTTTTTGGGGTGCTTCACTGTATCCACTATCTCCTGCATTATGGAGGCCTGAAGATGATCAGTGCGCTTTTCATAACTTTGCCTCTTTGAGGGCCCTAGAGGTCAGGTCTAATCCTCACATGCAAAAGATGATCCAGTAGCTTTGCATTGCCTCTAGCCATAGGGCATCAGCCACAGGACACCTTCAACAAATCTCTACGCTCAGGAGTTTTTGTTAGATTTGATGTGCCTGAATGTACATAGTGTCAAAAGGGAATAAAATGAACTCTCAGAGCAAGTTCTCATTCTGAATTTCCACTTCTGCCACTAATAATAACATAATGATAATGGTAATAATTACCAGATAGTTTGAGGATCTGCTATGCATGGATGCTTTCTGTATATGTCTCAGTTTATTCTCACAAGAACCTACAAAACAGAATTACTATTAGCTCCAATTTACAAATAAGAAGATTGAGGCAAGAACCCAAGTTAGTATGGCTGGAAAGTAGTAGGGCAACATTACTTTCAACAGGGTCAATTATTTTTAGGGAGACTGACCATCCTGGTTTGCTTAGAACAGAAGTGTTTCTCAGAATATAGGACTTTTATTGCTAAAATTGGAATCCATTGGTCATTATAAGTATATTGTGAATGTACTTTACAACAAAGACTTGATTAGTCTATGGGTATTTTGTTCATATAGAGCTTTTTTTTTTTTTTGTCTTTGTAGTGGTACTAGGATTTGAACCCAGGGCCTTACTAATGAGCTACAAATTCAGCTCCTTTTTTAATTTTGAGACACAGTCACACTAAGTTGCTGAGTTTCCCAGTTGTGTTTTCCCTGCCTCAGCCTGGTGCTGCTATTATAACATATCAAATTTTATTAATCATAGCATTGAGTTTTTCTTCATAAATTCCAGTTTTCTTCCTCATATTTTTTTAAGTCTCAGCTTTTCTGGGTATAGATGTAGGTGTTAAAAACTTAATTTATATAAGTATTATTCTATTGCTAATACTCATTAATTGAATTGGATTTCTTTAAAAAGACATAATTAATTTTTGAGCAATGAACAATATGACCATGTGCAATTCTCATCAATGATTCTAGGACTCTTTTGGTAAGCTTATTATAAATTCGATTCTTCCATAAATTTGTTGTTACTTTGCCACATCATAGACAGTGTACAGAACAAATCTCACAGTCAAAACAGTACAATTAAACAAAATCTAGCAATTAAAATGCTAGATTAAAGGGATGGAGAAAAAGTACCTGACTTTGTAAAGAGTAAATCCTCATATACTTGTTGGCTTTTTATTTTTTTGGTACCAGGAATCAAACTCAGGACCTTGTGTTTGCCAGGCAGGCGCTTATACCATGGAGCTCATCCCTGGCCAATTCTCATATACTTGAAATGTTTTATTCTTCTGAAAGTCAATAAATATTATAAATTTCCTACTGTGTTGTGAATATAAATTAGGAGGTATGATAAATATTGTGGAGTGAAAGGAAACTGCTCAAAAGTAAAGAGCCACTGGGATCAGGGGAAGGAGAAAAGGAAGAAAGGGGTAATTATGTGTGTGTGTGTGTGTGTATATGCAGGATGGCTCACATGGTTGTACTACTGAGCTCTGTCCCTTTATTGTAAAGAACAGTTAATGATTAATTGTTCGATCACTCTTGCATGTCTGTATTTGTTTTCCTGAGCATACACTTTGAAGTTCTCAATATGTAATACAACCATTGTTAATTCCCTGTCACCTTGTCTGTAATTCAGTTTTGATTGTACTATTCTTGTGCTACTTTGTAAGTGGCTGTCTGTTTGTTAATATGTTTTCTTTTTTATTTATTTATTTATTTATTTATTTGCAGTACTGGGGATCGAACTCAGGACCCTGCGCTTGCTAGGCAAGCACTTATTCCACTGGGCTATATCCCCAGCCCCCTGTTTTCGTTCTTTTACTTTTAAAATAAAAAAAGATCCTACTTTGTGTCTAATGCTCTGGAAAGATGCTAGAATTCAGTGGCTAACAAAATAATTCTGGCTCTAATAGTCTAGCAAACTACATTTTAATAACCAATTACAAAATTATTTGATTGAGTGATGATCCGGACCACACATCGCCTTATGAAGCCCACCAGGACTCTAGGTGGGAGCACTTGACAAACCCAATCAAAGACTTCAGAAACCTAGAAAGATAAAACAAGAACTCTGAGTCTGGAGTGGGGCTTTCAAATACATATTTTGGGGATTTGGGCTAAGATAAGGAAAAATGGGGCAACTTCCCCTCCACATAGGTTGTTCAAGAATTGGGAAGAGGAATTGTGGAGTAGGAGGGGAGCTAGGAAGACTGAGAACCCCAAAACTACTTGACATTTTCACTAATTAGAACAGTGTTACTTGTCCTAAAGCCTCCCAGAAATTGATGCTGGTGCTACCATTTCTGGGTCAGTAAATCCTCACTCAAATGAGAATATGTATTAGTTTTGAGTTTCAACAAACCCCAATCCTTTTTGTTTGTTTGTTTGTTTGTTTGTTTTTTGGTACCGGGAATTGAATTCATGACCTTGCACTTGCCAGGCAGGTGCTGTGCTGCTGAGTTATATCCCCAGCCTCAAGCCCCAATCTTTTGACCATTCTTCAGCTTCCTTTCTCAACCTTTAAATGTACATATTCCAACACTAAATAGATGAGTGAGTATAGTGTTTTGCCTATCCTTCTTGAGCAACAGAGACGAAGTAGCTTCTCTCTGTGGTTTTCTTAATCACAGTTTATTATGACTTAGAAGCACAACATGGTTGATTGGCTAGAAAATAAGCCACTTAGGAATAGATTTATTGGCATCAAGAATTGTTTAGGGCAACTGGGTTTATGTTGATGTTTTCATTCGTAATGGCCATAATAGAGGGTTTCTAAGAAGGTTGATTATTATTGGTTTCATTAATAACTAACTGTAAGCATGACTCTGTTGGGACCATTATCAATTCAAATAAAAGTAACTTTGCTAGTGGGGAAGAGATGTTTTCCTGGTAACTGATATATGGTCAACAACATAGAAACAAAACACCAACTAAGAAACAAATACAGATGCTAAGGAATCATATTACTCCCTGGCTCTGATTTTGAGACTGTCTACCAACAAGACTGCCCTCTATGGTCCTTCAGTTACTTCATCATTTCTCAAGACAGTTCAGAAAACCTACCTTATAATGCATGTGAGTATAGACTTGTGATATACTATATTTCAGAGTCTTTTCTTTTTTATGCACTTATTAAAAGGTAATATTTTTAACTTACAGAAGCACTTGACTAAGGACTAGCGAAATAGAATAGCTCTAACGTTGTACCTATTAAAGGATCTTTAGGTAACCCCAGTACTCCAGACCCTACTGGAACCAGCCACAAACTAAATACAGACTGATGGGCTCATCCTATCCTATTCAGAGGGGTAGTTTTTTAATGCCTAACCAACACCATGATGTACACTTTTTTGTCATCACTTAGAAACTCCTTTCTCTCTGTGGAGAGCTGCTAAGTACATGTTTTCACTGGTATTTGAGCCCTTGCTTGCTTATGATTTTTTTTCTTGTTTTATTTGTCATTGTCCTCTTGATATTTGTTTTATTCTACGGCATAAAAATAGAGGTCCCACTGAGATTGCTGGCCTATTCCTACTCACCATGTTACTGAACACCTCCAATGGAAAACACAAGTCTTTCTATGCTCAGGTCTGGTCCTCGGGGCCCTCCACTGGGGTTAGGAGTGATTTACTTCTGATGGTGTGATTGTGTTTGTTGCTTCCACATTGAGTTCACCTTGCTGGAGCTGGGTGGTCTGCGCGACCACACTACTGACTTCTCTGGATATTCTGACCAGTAGTTCCTGTTAGACTTGATTTTTACCCGGAAGTGTTTCCAACAGTCCTTTCAGTCTTCATTTATTGTATGCTTGTTTGTCTGTGTTTCATCTGGAGAAGAGAATCAAAGATTCCTTGACTCACGTAACTCTATCTTTTGCTGAGGAAGGAATCCCTTCTATATGTTTTATAGTTAAGCCTGGGAACCTCCAAGTTTAAAAGTGGTTAATACATTGCCCTCGCCCATCCCGTGTAATCCGTTTCAATTCTATGATGGTCAGTGTTTTTAAGTGGTTGCAAACTGTATTAGTGTACTGCACTCTAGGAGTAGCTGTCTGGCTAACACAGGTGAAAACTAGTGAATCAGACCATAAATTCTCAAATTCTAGCGAGCCCTTAAGTTAATTGGCTTGTAGAGTTAAACGCACTTATAGAAATTTAAAAATAAGAACTCAATAATTTCTAAAAGACCAGACAATGTTCTTAAGTTATTTTGGCCCTTTTAAGAAATATTTTCTTACTAAGATTACATTACTGAAGAAGAAAAGCCAGGCTAAACTATGAGCTAATGATTTTGGTTACTGAATTACACAGTACAGTGGAATGCAGTTCATTCAGTGCTTTTAAATAGTTTAAAGGGTGGATTTGTTGTTAAATAAGGTAAAATAGGAGGATATTATAATCAATAGTATATTTATAATCAGGAAATATTTAAAAGTTAGCCTATTTTGATACCTTCTGTCAGATTTTAAAACAGTACTGAAATAATATTAGTACAATATTCTACTTTATGCTAGGTAATTTAAATAATCTGGATTTTCTAAATTTTATGGACTTTTCTCAAGCTAGCATTGCTTCCATAGGTGTTTAAAATTATGAAAATGTAAATATTGTATATACATAAAATTAGATTCAATTATAGTAACAAGTATCCTCTTTAAAAGGATATTTTTGGTAACTTCAGTCATGCCACAAATTATAATAACCCACTCTAGTTGAATTAGAGTAATTAAAGAATTATGCTAATTAAGCTATCTGTAAATTCTAAATTATTTTTCTGATGCTGTTAAAGTCATAAATGTATTATTTTTAAAGATGACCTGAAGTTTTAATTTGTAAGACCTCTAATTGATCTTGAAACCTTGAAAATTAGCAATGAATAATTTTTACACCAATTATTAAAAAAAGACACACACAGCTATTATATTTATTAATATCCTATTGTTGCTGTAACACAGTACCACAAATTCAGTGGCTTAAGAAACCAAGTGTATTCTCATACTGCCCTGACATCAGAACTGTGAGCCTAAACCCAGAAGTGTAAAATCAGTACGCCTGCATCCCTTCCAGACTTCAGAGGAGAAGACATTTCCTTGCTTTTTCCAGAGGCTGTCTGCATTCTTCAGTGTCTTCCATCCATCTTCAAAGAGACAACCTAAGCGTGTTTTCTTGTCTCTGGCCTTCTGTCTGCTTCCTACAGGGACTCTTGTGAGTACATCAGACCCATTCAAGAACACAATAATCTCAAGATCCTGAGTTTAGTCACATACACAATGTTCCTTTGCCAGACACTATGATTCAATTACAGCTTGCCCCCTCCCTCTGAAAACTGTGTTGAAATTTGACTGTTGTTGGTTGTTGTAGTGTTGGAAGCAGAGGGGTCTTTAAAAGATGATCAGTATTTTTTTATAAGTAGGTTATTGAGCAGGATTAATGCCTTTCTCCTGGTGGTGGTTTGGTTATCACAGTGGGTTGTTATAAACCAAACCATCCTATCTTGTTTTCCTTTATTCTGGCAGTGTCATATTTTCTGCTTTTCTACCATGTTATCATGCAACACAAGGTCCTTGTCAGATGCTGCGGCTTGATCTTGGACTTCTAACTCAAAATGATGAGCTAAATCAAATTCTTTTCTTTATAAATTACCACTCTCAGAGATTTTGTCATAACAACAGAAAGTGGACTAAGACACTAGGTAAAATAACATAGTCACAGGTTCCTGGTTTAGGATTTGAACATCTGTTAGGAGCAGTCTTACTATTCAGCCTACCTGCCCATGCAATCACTTTAATTTATATTATTGCCTATACATAAGCCTATTTTCTCTTTCAAAACACTTTAATCAAAATGGTAAGATCAATATTATGTGTATAGGTTGTCTTAGGTTAATAAATTAATATGCACAATGTTATGTAATATATACACTTATGTATGTTTCAGTATATAAAGTCAATGGGATAAACATATCAGTAAGTACATACTCTAAATGCGGCAGAGAGGAAAGGTCTGATAATTAAAGAAAAATTATAATTTTGGATTATGTACATTCTTTCCTCATAAGAAAATAAAATATTATTTTGTTTAATGTAGACTTAGTTCTTAAGCTTACTTTTAATTTATTACTTTTATACTTGCCTTTAATATGCTTCAATGTTATATAAGACATTGCTTGTTTTATAAGACATTCATTGTTATATAAAACATTTATATAACAATATTATATAAAACATTCCCCCTTTGCTTTAGAAGAAGTTGACATTCTTAATTATTAAGAATTATCATATAACTCCTGGTAATTTGTTCCTCTAGTGAGGTAACCAGGACAACTTTCCCTGGCTTTTGAGACTGGTCTATCCTGAAGAGCCTCTTTGATATTGCTCTACCCAGGACAAGCCCCCAAATTTGAAATCATAAAACTGTAAAGATAAATTGAAACTCAAGATATTTTTGAACAGCCTTTGAACAAAGACAATGATTTCCTTAACTCATAAAAAGAAAGGTCAACAAAAATAATTAGGCTCATCTAACATTCTCTAGATTTTAAGTAACTGAAAGTTATTATGAGACTATATTTTGTCTATCAAATTCAGTTTGAGTTTGTCATCTTCCTTACAGCATTCCTTGGACTTTTTTCTACTAATATGCTATGCTAAAATGTCAGTAGCTGTAATTCTGATAAAATATAATCCCGGAAATTAATTTCTGTTTGATTTGCACTTAATATGCTCACCCAGAAGAGTGACATCTTTCAGTGCAATGGGAACCCGGAAGAAAAGCAGAAGCTGCTGCCCTAATTCCAGACAACGTGGATATCAAGCTAAAACTGACCAGAAGAGCAAAAGGTCACTGCATATTAGTCAAGGGAACAACTGAGCAGGAAGAGTTAGCAATTGTAAACACATATGCACCAAATACAGGTGTACTCAACTTTATGAAATAAACACTAATAGACATGAAAAATCAATTAACACCAAACTTCCCCAAAGAGAAAAGACATTATACCACAGTGATGTGTTCATACCCATGTTTATAGAAGGACAAATCATATTAGTTAAACTCTGGAAATAGCCTAGGTGTCCCTCAACAGACGAATGGATTTAAAAATGTAGTATTTGTAGACAATGGAGTAATATTCTGCATAAAGAAGGATAAAATTGAACCATTTGAAGGAAAATGGATGCACTTTGAGATCATAATGTTAAGTGAAATAACTCAGACACACAAGCTTAAATATCACATGGTTACTCTTTCATTAAAAGCTATGTATAATTTTTATATGAAAAACTATATATACTGTATTATATACTATATATGTTACATGTATTATATACTATGTGTATATATCTATATCTATATCTGTATGTACACACAAAAGACAGATAATGGGAAAAAAAAGAAGAAAAGGTATTATAATCTAAAACACACAAATGTACCTAAAAGTGTGCCTCAGTGTAGTACAATTGTCTTACGTTTTATGTGTTCTTTGGCCTATTATTATGTTTTTTAATCTACATATATGATAATTAACTTCAAAAATCTTATAAGCTAAATAAATGAATTTGATGCCAGAAAACTAAAAGTCAAGTGGAGGGAGAGCGAAGAAGGAAGGAGTTGAAGCGTGTTGTGTACATGTACTAACTCCATACAGAGAATGTAGTCATTACGTACTGCACACATGTAATAATAAAAGTCAAAAAAATGACAAACTGATAATAAGAATGACATCTCCTAGGTTTATATTATGCAACCAACATTAGTTACAATAATCAAAATTTTCTCAAGCTATGTCTTAGTCCACTTTTGTTACCATAACTGAACACCACACACTGATGGTCAATTATTGTTTCACAGGAAATAACCAAAAATGCTGTTTTTGCTTAAGTCTATGCAGATATCAAGGAAAATGCCCTTGTGATAGTTCAAGTCACTGTACTGTTTTGTCAAACTTTATACGTGTTTGGTTTTAATGACACTTAGATGCCTAAGAGATACACTTAACATTTATCGACGTGTCAGGTGGTACTTCTAGTAGCTTTGGGTAGTTCTGCAAAGATAATATTCCACCTAGTGGGGGCATTGGAAATCTTCCATCCAGACTTGGTTGGGTTTGAAAGCCAGGTTAGGGCTTTAGAATTTACATACTGGCTGCTATTGTTTGAAAATGGGTAGTGCCCTGCAGTGATCCATATGTACAGCTCAGTCTCTGCAGTGGTATTTTTAGGAAGCACTGTGGACCTTTAAAAGGCAGGGCCTAGCGGAGTGTGACAAACCACACTCTTAATCCTCCCACTCCAGGAAGCTGAGGTCGGGAGACTTTCGGAAGGAGCCCAGGCCAGGAATTTAGCAAAGTAATGAGACCCTATCTCAGTATATGCGCACATAAAAGGTGAGGCCTTGTGGGAGGTCCTCAGCTCATGGGGTAGGGAGAGTGCCCTCCGCAGGGGATTGAGTTTTTCAGTTCTTGGTCTCTCTTTCTCTTCTTTGCTCCAAACGTGAGCTCTTACTCTTACACATGTTCCTGCCATGACGTGATGTCATTGCCAGAGGCCCAGCCATTGAGGGTGCCTGACTCTGGACTTGAACCTCCGGACACAGAAGCCAGACTAAACTTCTGTTTACTTCATTCACTGATGGAGAGTGTTACGGCTTGGATGAGAAATGTCTCCCCAAAAGGCTCATGCATTCAGAGATGGGGCTTTTCAAAGGCAAATAGATCACGGGGATGCTAATGGTACAAGTGGATTCACCCACTGAGGAGTTCATAGCTGGATGTGCTGTTGTGAGGTGGGGCCTCATGCAAGAAATGGATCCCTGTGTGTAGGACGGGAAGGGTTTGTGCTCATCGCTGGCCCTGTGCCCTTTCTCTGGCTCTTCCTTGCCCTCCCTTCTTCCTGGCTGCCACTGGGTCAGCAGCTTTCTTCTGTCACATGCTTCTGCCGCATTTCTGCCTTGGAGCCAGCTAACTGTAGACTGAAAGCTCTGAAAATATGAACCTTAAATAAACCTTTCTTTATTTAAGTTGTGTAGGTGAGGTATGCTGTGTCAGCAACCAAAAGGTGACTGATAAAGTTGGGTTTCTTCTTATCTTTGCATTGTGAATAGACTGCAGTAAAGATAGGAGTAGATATCTCTTCAGCATTTTGATTTCCTTTCCTTTGGCTATGTACTCCCTTGTGGGATTTCTGTACCATATAACAGTTCTATTTGTAATTTTTTTGAAGAACTTTCATGCTTTTATCCCCAATGGCTGAACTGATTTATATTCCCACCAACTGTGTACCTTCATAACTTCTAATCTTCCGGTTTGTCCCTGTTTTCTTCCCTGGGCCTCCTTTAGATATGACCTCAGAATTTGATTTCCTAGCTTCAGTCTTTTGTACTTAGTATATTCACTTCAATAATTAGGATTTTGTGATTATAGGTCACAGGAACAGAAGTCTGCCCAGCATAGATAGTAAAAGTAGGGGGACTTTTTGTGAAGGGAACAAGAGATGAAGGGAGGGAGGAGAGGGAGAGGGAAAGTGGACAGAAAATAAATTGAAGGAACAAAAACAGAAACAGAGCTTTTGTAAGTGTAAAGGAGACCAGTAGTCAGAAGAAGCAGGGAAGGGTGGGAAGGGGAAGGATGAAAGAATGTTTGTTGTGTCATGTGTCAACTCCCCATGGTAAACGTGATCAGTGCGTACTGCAAACACATACTAATAAAGAGAAGACGAGATTTACTGGAAGGATTGAGATGCTCAGAGAATTAAGCAAGAAGTTAAAGGAAACAGGGTCTGGAAAGGCTGAGAATGAAAGCACCTTTGAAGATCAAAGCAGCAGGAGTACTGGTCAGTGTCTGTAGGGTCCTGCCTTTGATTCTTTCTCTCTTAGTTTGGCCTCCTTATCAAGATGGACCTACACTTGGCTTCTGTGACAGCAAACCCAGATCTTTTTGACGAGTAGTAGAGAATTCCAGCCTTGCCACCGCAGGGCTTGAGTCACTCTGGGGAACTCCCTTTGCTTGTCTGAATGTCAATTTCCTCATGTGTTAAATGGAGAAGATGATATTCATAGGGTTTGCAGAGAGAAATGATAAAACACAAAGCCACTCTTACATAGGGAATAGGAGCAAAGCATGAGAGCCATGTAGCTCTGGGTTCAAATAATGATCTAAATATATATTCACTGTATATCTTTGTATAATTTATTACACTTCAGTTTTTTGTCTTTAAAGAAGAGACAATAATGTTTGCCTTACTAATTAATAATAATTAATAATAAACGCACAATAGAGTAAGCCATACACAGACATTGGATAATCGATAGTAACTTTATGAGATTATTATTATCTATCATTGCTTCTTTTTTTTTTAATGTATGTGGTGCTGGGCATTGAACTCAGGGCCTTGTGCACACAGGAAAGAGCTCTACTGCTGAACCACATCTCCAGCCCCTATCATTGCTTCTTAAGGGCGGTAAAAAACAAAAAGGGTGTTAGTAAAGCCATACCTCCTTCTAGAGAAAATTCAATAGGACAGTTAGTCCAGGCTTGGCGTCACACCCCTGTAACCTCAACATTCTTGGAAGCTGAGGCAGGAGGATCACAAATTCATGCTCAGCTTGAGCAATTTAGTAAGTCTGTGTCTAAAAAAAAAGAGGGGGAGGGTTCAGGATATCAGACAGTGCAATGGTCTTAAATTCAACCCTCAATACTGACAGAAAATGACAAAAGACAATTCAGTCTCACAAAGTAAACTTTTACCAGATGAGAAGGAAAGTGTTTGTTATAAATGCCAATACTGGATCTTGCTGAAATCAGTGAGGCTTTGCCTGCTCCCGGCTCAGGTCCTTTCTGGAACCCGATGTGTTCCTGGCACATCTTTCATAAAAGTCAGCCTTGCTTTCTTCCTGTCACAAATTGCATGCACATTTCTGCTCCCTGCGCCCAGCCTCCATTTCTCAACCAGCCGTCTTTAGGCTGCCCCAGCCCCCTCTCCTAATGAGAATGGGTGGACTTGTAAGCAAGGTCGTATTTTACCGGCCAGGAAAAGCCATGGCTGCCGTGACTAGGGTGATAGAGCCCCACTCAGGGGTCCTCTGGTGCATTACCCATGGCCCGACACCTCTCAGTCCTGGTTTCAGGCTTGAGACACAGAAATGCTTTGGATGGCTTGAAATTAACAACTGGATTTATAGCTGGTAAATTGTCCTCGTGGTAAGATTTTTTTTCCTTCCTTCGTCCCTCTAATCCTGTCTTCCCATTCAGCCTTCACTTAGTCTGTAGGATCATTCCTAGAACGGAAAAGAAGTCTTTAGCATTTCAAACTGCTTCTGCTGGGAATTCCCTAAGTGGCCTCGTGGGCTTTGATGTGCCCTCCTTCAGTCCTGCAAGATGAAAACAGCCTCACTGATTCATGGCAGCCTGGCGGCCTGCATCCAGCCAAGAAATTGATCACTCAACTCCCACTCTTTCTTTTCTTGGCTCAGAGCAAGGCAGTTTCTGAAACCTTCCTATTATTTTTAATCTATTTCTTAACATAATGGACTCTGTATAAAGACAAGCAGTTTTCCCAGACATGGGTTGGAAAACTGGTAACTTCCTCCAAACCACAAAAGTCACTTTGAGCTGTTGCAATGATACTGAGAAGGCTAGCTGGCTTGTTCTGTCTTCATGTTGCACTTGCTCTTCTGGCTCAAAAGGGAAATAAAGAGAAGTCACAGAGAGACCCCTCCACCCCCACCCCCCTGGAAGGGAAGCTCCCGTTAGAAGTGGAAGAAACAACAATCCATGTCCAAACATCTGTTCTGGTCCCTTCGCTTGCGGATGGGTGGATGCGCCAACTGCTCTTGTGCAAACTAGACCAACAGTGCTGGAGTGACCCTGGGTTTGCTTCATCTAACTCGCACTGCTACTGATCAGTTGGTGAGTGATTCGCCTCTGTCCTGGTGTCCCGCAAGTAGGGCATGGACGATATTCAGGACTTGCCCACTTGTTAGCCATAGGAACATGAGTCTCTTCCTCCCTGCCCTCGCACCATCCCAGTGTCAGGCCAAAATGCTTTGGAGTAACCTTGGGGTTTCAAGTATGTATGGCATGCTCCCTCAACATTATTTAGTCTTCTGATGTTGGATGTTTGCAGTGACTGCACATTGTACCAGATCCTTCCACAGAGTGACATTGACATAACCCTGCTTGAATAAGTTAATTTTCCCATCATGGACTGATTCACTGGGCAGAAACCACAAGTTCACATGCCAAGGCATGGACTGAATTCTATGACCCCTGCACTGAAAACCGAAAGTATATCATTGTGTTTTCATGAAAACATGCACCAGGAAGTAGTTAGTTTTGCTTTTGTTTGATTTTTCTTTTTCCTTTTCATGGTAATGTGACATTTAATGATAGTAGACTACAGCATATTCTTTTTTTGTAGCATTCTCATATTGGAATTGGACCATGACGGCTAATATTTTTTGAGCTCAGTAATATTAGAGTGAGCTAAAACAATTTCCCTAGGCTGTTATTATGTTTTAATCGCTAGGAGAACTCATTGAAGTAGGTAGTAGAAACCTCATTGTGTCAAAGATGAAACAGATATTCAAAGATTAGCTAACTGTCCAACTTACAGATGAACACAAGGAGCACTGGCTATGGAAGTTATGCTCCACCAGTCACATACAGTCAGTCAAATGTGCTACCCACACTTCTTCCCTGCGCTGCAATCCCTCTCTGTTGTGCCTCTGGAGGTGGTTCTGAACAGGTTGCTCAGGAGAAGACCCTGCAGCTTGTGGGACACTGACTGAACAGAGGCCATGATGCTGGCCGATTCCTCAGAGTGAGTTCCGGCAGCTGAGATCCAGGCTTCAGCACAGCAGGCCTGTGACTTGCCCTTTATCGTCTTCTTTAAGTTCAAAAGGAAGAAATGGTTGAGCGGGCACAGCATCAGGGAAGGCTGAATGGGCTTCAGCAGACTTGAACCCACCCACCAGGCCATCCACTGGCGAGCTAAGCCCAGCCCAGACCAAGTACCGCACTTTGAGGCCGGCACACTTTTCCCCATTACTCATCCCTTCTGATTTCCAGCCAACTTTCCACCATGGAAGGGCATAAGGCCCAGCAGCAAAGTTTCTTCTTATCCCTGGACAGGAAGTGTCCTGGAGAGCTGTGAAAATGCTTCTCAGGAGATCACCCTGCTGGCTTTTCAGATCCATCAGCTTGAATCCTTGGGGAAACATCCAAAAATTCTAGGCTCTCCTCCAGATGGAAACTGAATCCCAAATCTTTGGAACTGTGTCCACACGCATTTCAGACCACTCACTGTGAATTCGGTTATGCTGTGGTGTGAAGTTTTAGACCGATGGCCCATCATAACACTCGGGTAAAATATGAGATTTCATGCTTCCAGATTACGGTTTCCACATAGCTCCTACCTCCCAGATGCCCCTGCCTGTTGAAGAGTCTTTGTAAAAACTGTTCTGCAGAATCAGCAACATTAGATCACTGGTTCAGCCTCTTCAATCAAGAACTCCCATGTTCAAATCCAACTCAGAGTGGCTTAACAAAATAAAATGGAATCATTTGCTGAGAAGCTGAAAGATCTGAAGGTAATTTAGTATTAGGTAAGGCTTGATCCAGTTGCTCACATCATATCATCAAATTCAGTTTAGCAGCATTTCTTGGATCTGTTTTTCAAAATGTCAAAAAGCGGCCCTTAGCAGTGGCAAGCTTTTCTCCTCCTGGGAGTCCTGATCTCAGAGGAGAGCTTTGTGCTACACTATCCGGAGGAGAAGGAGGAGGTTTCATTGAAGAAGATCTTCCTACTGTGAAAGCCCCAGCTCACCTCTCTGCTCATCTCCTCGGTGCCATCTGTGTTGTGTGACATCATCAGAACAGTCCTACTGGTGAAAGGGAAGAGGTAACATAGGACAGCGAGGGTTCTCTGTTGGAGCTGGGAGAGGCCAGTTCCACTCAGATCTCAGAGCTAAGAAGGGGCAAGGCAAATTGCCAGGCAAAATTCAGGGCACCATTTCTAGGCAGGAAAGAGAGAGATGAACGCGGGAGGCCAATGGCAAATGCAGCCTACTCTCTTGTGCTGTTTTTGTTCAGATGGAAAAGCAGAGAAGAGAAGAAAGCTGCCAGGGTATTCGAAGCCATTTAACATTATGGCTCTCAGGACAAAGACAGAGACCTTGGCCATGATTTAAAAAGCATGAGTGGCCTGGGGTGTCATCTCCTCCAGCCCCGTCCGTATCTTGTCTTGCATCTTCAGGGCTCCACCAACACAACCTTCTCAGTTCCTTGAACTCATCAGCCTCCCACTGTGGCAGGCCTCTGCATGAGCTGTTCCATCTTCTCCTCTGTTCTCCTTCTTAGCCTCGGTAAGTCCCGCTCAGACCTGACCTCCAGAGCTTTCTCCTTAGGGCAGCCTTCCCAGGGCCCTGCTAACCAGGGCAAGCTAGCTCTCGTACTTGTGCTCCCAGTGCCTTCGGCTCTCCCGTGGCACTGTTCCTGTCTGCTCCTCCTAGGAGGGAATTCCATTCACACTTCCAGGGATTGTTATGTGAGGAGCTCCTATGGGTCAGACCTTACTCTAGGTACTGGGAACAGAGCTATGAATAAGAAATCCACCAATCCCCACGGAGCTTGGAGCTTACAGGCTACATCTCACAGTATTTGGCTCTAATAGGAAAGCAGAATTACTAGTCCAACCTGTATCATAGACACCATAGAGCAGAGAAATGACCGAGTCCGGTGTTGGAGGATTGCTTCTGAGAGTCCACCCTCAAAAGGGAACTCTGAGTCCTGTTACCAGACCCAGAGGTTGCTTTCTTCTGGGCTTGTATGAAAAATGCCTGCTCCGGTCATGGTTACCTTTGTGCTGTGGCAGAATCCATCCTGGCTGAGCCTCGGTGTCCCCGTCCTTCAGCACACACAGTCAGGTTGTCACCAGCCACTCTCTCCAGTAGCCGCCGAATTCACTCCTTGAGTCCACCCCAGTGCTGCAGCATCCCCTGAAGCCTCTCTAGCTCTTTTCTGGGAATTGTAACTGGTCTGTGAGCATGTTGAAGGCAGCAATTTTGTCCTATTTATCTCTGAATTCCCAGCACTTAATATGGGGTATTCAGGTAGTCCATGTCCCAGAAATACTAGTTATATCTTTGCTGCCTTTGCATCCTCAACTTATCTAGTCTCAACACAGATGTAGAATGACCTCATCCCAACAGGTATGGCCACCCAGTGAAGAAGACATTAATAGCCCTTTCACGGTGGAGGAGAGTCAGGTTCCAGGAGGAGAGTCCTAAGGTTACCGTGGTAAGGTCCCCGCAGGGAAGGTGTGCCCTGCGTGCATCTGCTGCTGCATTAGCATCCTCTTACTCCACGCTTTGCCCTGCGGCAGCGGCTCTAATCACGGATGAGGGCTCCCTCTTACGTGAGCTTCAGGAACCCCAGAACACTCTGGAATTCCACGTTAAACATGCATGTATGCGTGCACATTTGCAGAAGAGAGGTTGCAGTTTTCATCAGATTTTCAAAGCTATTGGGAACCAAAAACCATTAAGAATGACTGGCCTGGGGATATTTTCTTTCTTTCTTTCTTTCCCTTTTGACTGACACAAATGCTAACACACCAGTGCCCTACATCAAACCATCTTAATCATGGATTTCGCATGGAGCAGGGGCCTTTCTCTTCCTGGGGCACCATGTGGTCATGCTGCGGGCATCTCCTGCCAGTCCAGTGTCTGCCACTCAGTCACATTCCCAAAGCATCTGAATATTAGGAGGAATTGAAAATACAAGGAGGTAAATTTCTCAACAAAATAAATACAGACAGTAATATAATCTGTACGAGAAGAATAAAGCTACTGTTGGAATCTCAATGCTTAAAAATTTTACAGAATTACAGCGGCACACCCAGTTGGAATTCTGGTTTTCACAGTCTCTTTGCTTGTCAAACTTAATATCAAGGAAAATAAGCTAATTTGATTTGGCAAAGGCCCATGCAATATGGAATTGATATCTGTGGCAGCGACCTTTGATGTTCTGTATAAACAGTGTTTTCCCTGCTGTGGAAGCAAGAGTTGAATAATAAACAGCATCTTCCCTTCTCCACTCACCACCCACCCCCACCTCAGGACCAAAAAAAAAAAAAAAAAAAAAAAAAGTAAGAAAATAAGTCTTTTCTGTAGCTCAAGGAGGCATGTTTGTTGATTCATTTCATGGAGTAAGGCTGTTCAGCTGTGGCACTGACGTTTTAAGCTGCCTAATTCTTCACTGTGGGAATTGCCCTGCATGTTATGGAGCACTTAGCAGTATCCCTGGCCGCTACCCACTAGATGCCAGTAGCAACCCCTCTGTGGTGATTAACTAAAATGACTGCAGATATTGCCAAATGTCCCTTGGTGAGCAGGGATTGCCACTGGATGAGAGACAGTGTCAGGAAAATAGAAAAAGAGCGGTGAAAGGAAGGTTTTTGCCCCTTTCTCTTCCTTTCACATGGAACTTGCCTAGGTTAGGATCTTCTGCCTCAAGGCTGGCTCTGACTTACTGTCCCACAACTCCTTTGGGTGCCTGAAGAAGTTTGGGCAAGTGAGCATCTCAGGTTGCACCCTTTTGGTTCTCAGAGCTTGAGACTTGCCCACTGCCCAACTGGCTGTAGGACCACAGTGCTCTTTTGTCTCTGGGTATTAAAGGACTTGGTGCTTTTTCTGAGCTCATGATAGCCGTTCTGCCTCCATAGATTTCCAAAGCTTGAGAATTGTGTTATCCCTGGGCACAATACTTAAAAGCCTCCTTCTTGGTGCTCCAAGACATTGTGTCAAAAAAAATGTTTACCTGGATTTAGGTGGGTTTATGACAGTGATATTCTACAGTCAGTTTGATCAGTTGTGAGAGTTAACGTTATGTCTCTAGGAATTCTGTGATCCATTTGTAGACATATGGGTCATACTTTGAATTTACCCAGAATGGTGAGGTAGATTCTAAGAAATGCATCACTGGGTGATTTTGTGCTGTTCAAATGTCATAGAACAGGCTTATGCAAACCTTGTGCAGTCTCCTGTCTGTCTAGGCTGTATGGTGCAGCCCACTGATCCTACCTACAAACCACAGTATGCTGTTATAATGAAAACTGTAGACAATTGTAACACAGTATTAAATGTTTGTGTGTCTAAACTCATCTAAACACAGAAAAGATACAGTAAAAACACTAAGCCGTAGGAATCATCTAGCTCTACTATAATCCTATGAAATCACTGTCCTGTATGCAAATGTCATTGACCAGAACAATATCATGTAATATATGGCTGTATTTATACTACAGAGATTGGCAAATGCTACAAATTAGAGCTTTCCTGCTCTCTACTCCCTGTTGGCCAATTAAGTGTTTATTAGCACATCAGTGGTTCAAGTCCAGGCATAAAACTAGAGAGGCTATAGGCACCGTGCACTGCTTACCCAATATCCATTTCCCCTGTTTCCTACTCAAGAAATTATAGTTTTGTTTGGCCTGGCAGTGAGTCTAGCCAAGCAAATGCATTTCCTGTCTCTCTTGCAGTTATGAGTGCTCAAATAACATAGCTTGGGCCAATGGCATGTGGATAGAGTTTACTGGAAAGGACTTCCCAGAAACTCTTTAAAAAACAAATTAAATGATCTGTGACTTTCACTCTCTCATTTCCCTACTCCCTGTTTAGATCATAGATGTTGCAGTCGTTTGGATACGTAACCCCAAAAGATTCATGTGCTAAAGGTTTGGTCACCAGCCTGTGATGCTATTGGGAAGTAGTAGAAGTTTTAGGAGGTGGGATCTAGTAGGAAGGAGTAGGTCATTGGAGAGTGCACTCACTCACCTTGCTTCCTGTCTACTATGACTTGAACAATTTTGTTCCTCCACATGCTCCCACTGTAATGTGCTGCCTCACTGCAGACTCCAATTTAATGGGCTAACAAACCATGGACTGAACCCTCTGAAATCATGGCACAGGTAAAACTCCCCTGTTCTAAATTATCTCAGGAATTTAGTCATAGCAGCAGAAAGCTGGCTAACACAGATGCTATACCCAACGTGGATGAGACAAAGTCATAAGTGGGGATGGTCACACACTGAGCAAGGCTAAGGTGAAAGACAAGAGGTGCCTGGTCTCTAAGTTGAAAGACAAGAGGTGACACCATGAGGTGAATGGCCATTTATTGATGGGCTAATGTAGTGTAATCCTGAATATATATTTTGGAGACTTATCTAGGCTTTTAACAGCCCCTAAAACCCTAGGCAAGTCTACAAAAACATCACTAGCTCCAGTTTAAAACAGAAAAAATTAGAAATCTATAAAACTGAAATAATGGGATTGCTCCAAAAAGTTAATGAGATAATGGTGCAGAGAGGACAGCATAGTCTGGATGATGGGACTGCAAGTTTCTACTGCTGTTAGTTCTATCACCACCCATATCTGGGCAGTGATTATGTGTTTGGATGTTTTCCTCTCCCTCTTCTCTAGCCTTTATTTCTTCAAGCACAACAGCCGGGTCACCTCTCTCTAACCATAGTGTAGCCTGGTACATAGTGATACTGATACAGTTCTAACAAAAGTGAATTGATTATCCTTTGTTGGAGTAAACCCATATTTCTATCCTTCCCTTTGCTACAACTTAATTCAGTTTATGCTTACTGAACAATCCTGATGGATAAGACAATGCTGTGTTAGTTCCACAATGAACAGCACTGAAGTCTCCACCTACACTAGGAATTCATACTCAAGTTGGAGAATAAATCCCTACATATTTGTGATTGGAGAAGAGAAGTATGCAGAACTTCCTTGCAGAAGGGAAAAGTAGGAGGCCTTTCAGAGGACAAGGATGGACCAAAGGTTGCGGACAGGCCACAGAAGCACTGGAGACAAAGGGGAAGCTTCATGGCAGAGGAGGTAACTTGGTGCAGCCTTTGCAGGATGGCCAGTTGGGGGCATCAGGAAGACATCATAGCTTTGTATTCTAGATAGTCAAGGATTACAGATGCAGGCAGTGCAGTAGAAACTCTTGTTCTTGCCCTGAAATGGGGCCAAGTAGTTGAGTGGAATCATTGCCAGACTGAAATATTTGCATCTCGCGCTCTGGGTAGTGAAAAGTCACTGATAATTTGACAGCCCAGATTGACAGATCTGAATTGAGATTGAAGTAGATTTATCCAGCCACCACATGGAAATTGGATGGACAGGGAGACAAGAGAAAAATATTAGGCTGTTTGGTAAGTTTTCTTAGCTCTGTGAGCTGTTCCTTCATAGCAAATGTAACAGGCTTCCTATGATATAAGTAAATTTATGTGCCTTTGCATGATTATTTGATTAATGCCTGACTTCCTGTCTAGCTGGAAGCTGCAGACAAACAGGGTGTGGTTCTATCCTAGAGACTGCTGTGATTCCTTCCCCGCTGGATGGTAGATACTCCATGAAGGCTCTCCATGAAGGTTAGTCCTTGCTAGGCTCTTGAGTAACAAACCAAGTTTGAGGGAGCTGGGCTCTGACTGATGTCTTCTGGAGCACTCCAGATGATCCCTCAGCCTTGAAAATGTAACCAGACATGGAGAAGGCTTGTTAGTGTCATGTTCTAGAGGAAACAGCAAAGAACTTCTGGCTGATTCAGCTACCTGGGGGTTTCAACCAAAGTGACAAATCTACTTCAACTCGCTCCATGACCTTGGAAGGTATTTATCTTCTCCAGGTTCCTACTTAACATGAGGTTGGGATATATGAACTGGAGGGTCTCCCAACAACCATGCATCTCATTGGCAATGGAAGACATAAGACAACACGCTATGTGTTGGAACACTGTGCCAAGAGCTTTCTCAGCATTTAATCCCCACAAGAATGCTTGTGATTGGTAAACATCTTCCTATAACTCCAAAGGCATCTGGGTTACCTGGTCTTATGTTCTAAGTCATCAAGTTCTACAGAAGAGTATAAGCGCTTCCCAGTGAGCCTGTGGGAAGGGCAAGTGACTTCAGTTTTCTGTATCTCAGTTTTCTTATGTCTAAAAGGGGCCTCCAAAGTGCTGCTAATTTCATGAAGGAATTGGAAGAACTAAATGAAATAATACATTTAAACTATTGTATGGTCTCCTTGCCTGACCTTTCAGTAGTCAATGACATCTTATCTTATTTTTTAATGTCATATCTTAACAGAGAGATTTGCAGTATAAGAATCCAAAATCTTTTCCAAGATATCTAAGCACTTGTGGGGAGCTCTGAATCTCAGCATCACTGCCCTATAATTAAATGCTGTTATTTCCTGAATATAATTTTTTTTTTTTTGGCGGTACTGGGGATCGAACTCAGGACCCTGCGCTTGCTAGGCAGGCGCTTATTCCACTGAGCTATATCCCCAGCCCTTGAATATAATTTTTAAACTATCATCCTTTCTACAACTAAAGTAAATCTATTTCAAAAGACCTCTGACTGCCACAGTGAAAATTAGTGCCACTTGTGATTTGTGCAAGGCAACTGAAAAAATAAACACAGTGGTGCATCGCTTAACAGCAGGTGAGATGTCTTGCTAGGCCATATGGCCATGGAATGAACATCACCAAGGAGACCTGCAGAGACCTGGATGGCTTAGGTCAGTCCAGTGTGATCAAGAGACCTGGAAATATGACGTGAATGAGAATGCTGCTAGGGTAACATGACAACAAGCTCTTGAATGCCTGCTTTGGGGGTTTATAAGTAGAAGGAGAACACTCAAAAAATAATACTAGAAAATGTAGTATAGTAAATACATAAACCAGTAGGAAAGTCACTTATTATCATTATCAAGTATTATGCACAGAACATCACTTACGTGCTCTCTTTTCAGATGACCAGCAGTGCAGGGGGTTTGTTTATGCCAGAGTCAAACAAACACGTGGAGAATGTGCTGCGTCATGACAGCTTTGATGTCACTGGGAATTTTTCAGCTCCTCCATCATCTTACGGGACCCTTGGCATAGACATGGTTTTCCCTGAGGGAAGAATAAGCCTAAAGTCTGGCATTCTGGCCGGATCCAGCTGCCTGCCAAGGCACTGTGTTTAGCTTGCCTTAATTCCAGAGCTCCCTCAGCAAAGTCAGGGAGGTGCTACAGGGACAGTGATACTAGTCGGAAATATAATTGAAAAGGGGATGGTCTCTTCATCTGTTGACCCCCTCATTGTGTGACGCTGTGCTACATCTGCCACAGAGACCCTCATGTGGCAAATACTTCACCAGGCTTTCATGAGTCTGGTGACTTTTGGATGGAAGGCTATTTTCCTTGGGTTGTAAAGATGCACACAGCCAGGCAAAGCTAGCTTTTTACTATTCCACTCTCCCGTCTCTCTTCAACGTTACTTGACTTGGTACACCACTGTAGGAGCAAGAAAAACCACCTATTCTTTAGTCTACTGCATCACAGAGGAATATGCTTTAAATCCCCATTGCTTTTATCTTTACTCCGTGTTTTAACTACTTAATTTGTCAAGTTCCTGAGAGCTGCCTATTGATAATTGATAGATTGTTCCTTCCTTTCCAATTTCCTCTATTAGTTATCCCAGGAAGTTTATGTGGATTTTGCATGTAATCCAATAGTTGGAAGAGTGCCGGCTTATTTGGAGGCCTATGTAAGTCAATACTGTCCAGCAGGCCCTCTGACCAGGAAGCTATCCAATTGCATCCTGCCAGGCTCCTCTTCACTGAAACAACCTATTGCAGGAGCACAGGGACTTCCCCTTACTTTAGTGGGAGATCATTGATCCCAGGCCTGGTTCCTCCTTCAAGCTAGGAAACTTTCCCTGGTTGCACAGACCCTGCCTCCAACCCATTCCTCTAACCTGGCTTTGACAAGTGGGAGGAGAGACATCTAGCTCAGGATGTCCAGTGTAAGAGAGCTCAGCGTCTCAACCTTGTCTAGTTTCCCTTGCTTTTTAAAAATTTTTTTGGCTCTAATTTATTTTTTCATGTAATTTTATGAATTTATTCATGCAAAAAAAATTAACTGTAGAGAACTATTCCAGGTGGGATCAGTTACTGATAGACTATTTTTATTGACCCAGCAGCTTAAAACAACTGAAACAACCCAGGGATTGCACTTAAAGTTTCAAAGTTTTTGCTTCTGTTGAGAAATTGGAAACTGAGGCATCTCTTGATCCAGACTCTACTGGGAAAGAAATGAAATAGCTGAGGTGAGGCCACTGTGCCATTGGCTACAGCCTGAACAACGGGCAGCATAAGGCCATGGTCTGAGGTCAGTGACAGCTGTATGTGACCTTCCAAGACCCTGTTGTTGACTGAATTCTAGACTCATATTTTACCTCCGTTGGAGACTGAATTTTAGCCTTTGGTTTCACACAGCCCAAACTATACATGTAGAATTTGGTCAGATAATTGTCATATTTGTCCTTGAGCTAATTTTATTCTGTAGTGATATATTCATGGCTCCTAGTCCCTCGTTTGAAGGAAAGGACACCCATCCTTGATCTTTTTATTCACTCATTTTTATGGACTTAATGAGGAACTGTTCACTGTCTGCTCCAATGTGGAAATCCTAATGTGAGTATTATCTTTGTGAGTGATTTAGAGCCAGGTTATGGAGCTGTGGTTCACTACTGCCAAAGCCTTAGCATTTATTACAGTACTATAAGAGGAGGAACAATTAATTACAGAAATGGCACACTGCTGGTCTCAAGGAGCTCATCATCTGTAAACATGTCAGTACAGGGATCTGCACTCAGGACTGTGACAAGGAAGAACCAGGGTGCCTGACCTGATGAAGTGAGGAAAAGGTCTGAAGAGATTTTGAAGAGGAAACAACAATATATGAACAGGGATTGAAAAGAAGAGTTTACAGTTTGGATTTTAAATGTTTCCCCAGAGGCTCGGGTGTTGGAGGATTGGTCTGCAGCCTGTGGCACTTTGAGAGGTGATGAAGCCTTTGGGATGTGGGCACCAGTGGGAGGGAGGTTACTAGGTGTCTGTGCTTGAGTGAGATATTGAGACCCTAGATTGTCCCTCTCACTTTCTCCCTCTCTCTCTCTCTCTCCCCCACCATCTTTGCCCCATGACATACGTGCTTTATGCTGTGCTGTTCTGCATCTCCTCAGTCCCCAAATAAATTACCATGGACTTTGTAATCATGAGCCAATACAAACTTTCCTCCTTTAAATTGTTTACCTTAGGTATCTTGTCACAGTGATGGGAAGCTGACTGTTATGGTGAACAGAGCGAGCTAGCCTCAGAGGGGATAGGTACTGAGAGATGGAGAGAACAGAATTACGAAGATAGAGAACAAGAAATTCAAGCAGCTCCAATGTAGATATGGATTCCTATTAGACTGCCAGCTGCCTCTTGCTCACCTGTATCCATGGAGTCTAGTATACAAGTGGGCAGTGGGTAGACAGCCAATAAGATATTGTTACCTGAGTACATGCACCAAGGAAGCTTTAGCTATGATCTAGACATGGAGTTGAACAAGTGTAAATGCATTTGTAAGGATGTAACAAGACTATGTAAATGACAGGGCAGAGGGTAAAGAGGAAGGGATGGATCTGAGAGAGGCTTGGAATCAGTAGAGATTAGCACAGATGGGTCAGGTGAGAGAATGCGTCTCTGCAGGCTTTGGCTTTGGCTTTATCCTACCCCAAGCATATATACAGTATGTAATGAAGACCTCAAAGAACCCCAAAATTCAGCTTCCCAAACCTCAAAAGCACACCATCTCCTCAACATTCTGCAGCATAGATTCTGATGTCATTTGGATTAAAGATTATTTCAGACTTCCTCTGACTTGAGCCTGCTAGTTCAGAGTCAATTAGGATCTGTCACATTCTCTGTCCCACAGAGGGGTAATGATTTCACTGATTCTACCCAGTCCTTGAGGCTGGGTGATGAGAAGCATGTTTTCCTCTGTAGGAATCCTGAATTTCTTGCCCTGACTCAGTGAGTTGCATGATGTTGGACTTGTGCCTAAATTTTTTTTTTGCATGAATTATCTACCACATGTGTCACATCTCTACAAGGCAAATGCTTTGGATGTCAACTCTGCTTTACTCTAAGCTGAAATCTGAGTCCCATATCTGCCTCTGACAGTCCCCATGGCTCTACTCTTTTGCACTCTGTGAGCCATTCCTGCAACCACTTGCAGTGCTCTTGAGCTCCTGAACTGGCAAGGAGAGAAAAGTTTCCAGAGAGCAGCCCTTCCTCATCTCCCCTCACCCTAAACCTGCCCCTGCCCTTCTCTGCATGCCCTTCCTTGGAAGTAGAGCCAGGGATTGGGGCTCCTTGGGCAAGTCCATTATCAAGGGAATATCCTCTCAGGAAACCTAGAAAGAGCAGAGGAGACTCCTTCTGGGAGATAGCAGGCAAAAAAGATAAATAAATGTCTAGTTTCCAGAGAAGTCTAGCCATGAACTGACCCCAAGTTGTGCATGAGAGTGGGAATGGCTCTGCGGGGTTGCCTGCTTAAGGGAAGAGGCAGTGGTCATGGGCATGGGTGGTGAATACAGGACCAGTGCACAAAGGGTTAGGGTGTGCAGGGGCAGCAAACTCCTGAGTCAACTCCATGCAGCCCAGGCAGGCCCCAGCCCAGAACATCCTCATAGAAGAGCAGGGGGCACCCGCTCGCGGCATCTAAAGAGGAGGGACTTTGCTGATATCTCCTGCCTACCACCTGATGGTGCAGCACAGGTAGATCCCTGCAGAGGTCATCATCCTAGCAAGCAGACTTAGCTTGAAATCATACCTCCTCCACTCATGCCACAGTGACTGCAGGCCAGGAACTTCACAGAGCCTCAATTTTCTTTTCTGCAAGATGAAAATAATGAGATATTTTGTCTTCTGGGATTGTCGTAAGGATGTAACAAGACTATGCAAATGAAAGGATTTAGCTCCACAGCTGCTCCCAGGTGTATTCTGGCTGTCATAACAATCACTGCTGCCAAGTTGCTATTCTAATAGGCACCGAGCTAGAAACATTCTGCTAGTGTGGACTCTGAGTCTTTGGTGATGGTTAATTTATTCCTCGGAAGCACCATGGGATGTTGCGTTTTTGGGTAACATTGAAGAAGTAGCGTATACACACTGTACAGAGTTTTAGAAGCTAAACTTGGTGGAAGCCTAGTTACAAATCTGATTGGTATTTGGCAGGTTGTAGCCCATCCTTGGGGTCTAAGACTCCTGAGAAATACTTAGAAAGAAATGAGTTGTTCAGTCACCTTTGCCAAGTAACTGTGTCAACAGTCAACACCTTATTTTCCATGTGAACATCATGCAAATACATAGCTGTAAATTCCCTGCAAATTGCTCTGCTTCCAGGTGCCAGAGGATTTTAGGATAAGCCTCCCTGCTTAAATTCCTGGCAAGATTCTGAAGTCAAACGTAAAGATCACAAGTATTAAATTATAAAAGAAAAAACCCAGTCTAGAAGGATCTATCCCGCCTGACTTTTATTGTTTATTCTTCCAAGTAGAAAATTTGCTTCCATTCCCTCAAATTTATACAGGTTCTAAAAATGGGTCCAAACCGTAATTTTGTAGGTAACCCTGGTGAACTCAATTATTAAGTCCAATGTTTGGTTGTAGGGTCCTTGTGTTCATAAATATTAGTTGGTGGCAGAAACCAAGGTAGTTCCACTGTCTCACTTTCTCTACTGCCCAAGGACACTATATGAACTTTAGTCTTATCAAAAGGAACAGAGAGTAGACAAGGCACACCTGTAATCCCAGCACTTGGGAGGATTGTTGTGAGTTTAAGGCCAGCCTGAGCTACAAAATGAGCTCAAGTCTAGCCTGAACTACATAGTGAGAACTTGTCTCAAAAAGACAAACAAAAAAAAAAAAAAAAAAAGAGGAAAGGTGGGTGATCTTACTGCTTCCCAAGGAAGGAAGAGCTCTGGTTTAAAAATTGTGTCATCCTCTGCTGATTTCTATTACTTTCTTTGCAATTGCTAAAAACATTTTAAATTAAAATAGAAATTGCCATTTTTAGAAATGAAAATGAATCTTCTGTGGTGGGAAGATCAGTGATGGTGTACAAGTGAGGGAAAGGAGAAGGATGGACCTTACAGGGACACAAAGAAGTTTTTAGTGGTGGTGGCCAAGGGCACAGTTTTGGATTTGATGATTTCACAAGTGTGCTATTCATTTATCAAAACTCACCATTTATACTTTAAAATATACGTAGTTTATTAGCTGTACTTGTGTCTTAATAAAACTATAGAAAAACTGAGTTGCTTGATTATTTTTAATAATATGAGTTTTAAAAATTGACAGTGGACACGTTCCCAGCTTGAAATCTCAGAACACGAGACATTCAGCCAAGAAAAGAAGGTAGGCATCGTGGTTCAAAGCACATACCTCCACATGTCCAAGGCCAGAGACTCTTATCAGTCCATGCCTTCCTTGACATAGTGATGTTCTGAGAAGGAGACCTCAGGCCCCAACAGAGACTTAACAAGATGGATTTGCTTGAAAATCTCAAAATCCTGGGCCAAAGCAGTCCCATTACTCACCTGCAAAGCTGTGATAAGCTCATAAATATTTGCTACATTGAAAAGAATATTAAAATGTATTTCTTTTCCTTTATTGAACTGATGATTTTTGAGCTTAGCATGAAGTTGAAGGTAAAGTATGACAGTTCTCCAAAAATCCTTTCAGTTCTCACTAAATGCTGAGCAGGGGACCTGGGCTGCACATTTGTCTTAATGTAAATCAGCTCTAGAGCCAAATTCAGAGAAAGAGGGTCCTTTATATCCATGCCATCTACCTGCTGCCAATAGTGTCACCATACCTACATCTCCCTATTTCCACTTTCTAAGTTACAAACCAGTGAAACACACTGGTCCACACAATCATGTAGTATTGTTAGAAGAAATATTTTCCTGAATGTAGCAGTACATGCTTGTAATCCCAGTAATTTGAGAGACTGACACAGAGGAATTATAAATTCAAGCCCAGATCAGGTGATTTAGCTACTAAGTGAGAACTTGTCTCAAAAAGAAAAAAAAAAAAACCAGATTAAGGTGGAGGAAAAGGCAATAGATGTTTGGTCCACCACGGTAACAGTAGCAAATAACCAGCTTGATAGTGTCCAACTCAATTACATTGAATAGATAAAAGCAGTAAACAATAGCTTTTGATAGATACAGCCAAGAACATATCAGTGGAAAACCACCTGCATAAAGAGATTCTCTTAACAACAAGTTCCCTTCACTTTATTTGTCCTCAACTCACAGCACCCACACAAAACACAGAAACAAGAAAAAAGCAAGGCAACAGAAGGCTTCCAAAGACTCTCAACTCTCCCAAAGCAGGCCAAAGGGGCACGAGTGAAAAGAAAAACAAACACCGGACAGCAGAGCCATCTTACTTTCTCACTGCTGGAGCACAGTACAAGACACTCACAGCACAAAGGAGGAGAGGTTTATTTTGGCTCACAATTTGTAGAGGTTTCGGTTCATAGACAGCTGGGTCCAAAGGAGAGGGGCATGGCAAAGAAGAAACAGTTCATGGTGTGGCTGTGGAAAGGAGACAACAATCAAACTAGAAGGGAAATAAATCTTTCCAGGCCACGCCCCCAGGGACCCACCTCCAGGCTTTGTCTCCCAGCATCACATTTGGCTATAAACTCATTAGTGGTCTGATCTATTGATGAGTATGATGCACCCACGATCCAGTCACCCCCCGAGGTCCTATCTACGTGTGCAAGAGACTTCAGGGGACATTTAGGCATAGACAAGAACATGAGCTGTATGACATGCTCAAGAAAGAAGTAAAGAAATTTGACAAGTCCAAAAGGTAGTCCAATCACAAGTCCAAAACAAGCTGACCAATATTCTTATGAAGGAAACAAATACAAAAATTAGAATGCTGACCAAAACAGGTAAAAATATGAAGGAAAAATGTATCAAAGAAATGGACTCCAAGAAAAGGTATCAAAAACAAATCCTGGAGAAAACAAATCCCACTGAATTTATAAATAGCACAAGTGCCCATATGGAAATAGGATTTCATAGGTTGAGGAGAAAAGAGGAATACACTATGATTTACTCAGAGAAGCCTTAAAAATGATAAGATAGCAAGAAAAACTCATTCAACAGCTACTAGATGACACTAAGAAGACTAATCTAAAGATACTGGGGTTAGAAATGAAGAACGGTACACATGAAATAAAAGTAAATCATAGCAGAAAACTTTTTAAGTATGGGGAAGGAACTCACACACATTAAGATAGGCCTATAAAACTCCAAATAACTTCAATGCAAAAGAGAAACTTCTCAGCATCCATCACAATCAAAATTTAACACAAAGACAGAATCTCAAAACCTATCAGAGAAGAGCAAAAAATCACTTATTAAGAAAACCCACTAGGATTATGGCAGACTTTTAAGACAAACTTTAAATCCCAGAAGAATGTGGAGTATAGGGTTCAAGCCCTAAAAAAAACAACTTGCAACCCAGACTAATATATTCTGCACAAAATCTTCAAAAACTGATGGAGAAATAAGGGCATTCCATAACAAAAAGCACCTTAAGAATACATGAAAACCAAGCTGGTGCTTCAAAAAAACTTCAGTAATACTCTGGATGCATATGAATTACCAAAGTGAGCCAAAAGAAGACACAAAGGTCACAATAATCTAATAACAAATAATAAAATAAAGCAGTAATAAAAAAAAACTTGTTAACTAAAAAGCCTAAGATCTGATAGACTTACCTATGAGTTCTAAAAGAACTTTAGGGAACATCTATTTTTTTTTTTTTCCCGGGACCGGGGATCGAACTCAGGGCCCTAGTGCTTAGCGGCAAGCACTTAGCCCACTGAGCTGTACCTCCAGCCCTTTAGGGAACATCTAATGCCAACATTCTTCAAAAATTTTTAATGAAATTGAAAGTGAAGGAATATTTCTAAATTTATTCCTGGAAACCAAAATCACTTTGATTTCAAAACTAGACAAAGGCTCAGCTTAAAAAAGATTACTACAGGCCAACTCTTTAATGAACATAGATGCAAAAACTACTCAACAAGATGTCAATAAGTAAAATTCAACAAATCATCAGAAGAGATCATACATCTTGAGCAAATGCTAGGGGTTTAGGAATGATTCAACATAAGCAAATACAGATAATACTCTACCAAATACAGGTAATACTCCACATAACAGAAGCAAGGACAAAAATCTCATGAACATCTCCATAGATGGAGAAAAAGCTTTTGACAAAATCCAATATACATTCATGAAAAAGTCAGAAGAGTATAGGTGTAGTAGAACTTTATTTCAACCTCATAAAAGCTATTTATGACAGACTTACTGCCCGCATCATATTAAATAGGGGAAAACGGAAAGCTTTCCCTCTAAAATCAGGAACAAGACAAGAATGTCCATTATCATCACTCTTATTCAACACATCATTCCAAACATTAGTTATAGCAGTCAGGCAAGAGAGAGAAATGAGAAGGATAAATGCAGGAAACAAAAAAGTCATTTCTATGCATGTGTGAGTTGATCCTTCAGACTGAAGATATTTAGAAACCTATACCAAAAGACTCCTAGAATTAATAACTAAATTCAGCGATACAACCAGATACAAAATAAACACAAAAAAATAAATAACATTCCTATACAGCAATAATTAACTCACCAAGAAGGAAATTAGAAACCTATACCACTCACAATAATAGCATCAAGAAAAATGAAACACTTAGGAATTCATCAAAATAAGGAAGTGAAAGACCTCTATGACAAAAACTGTAGCATTCTGGAGGAGAGATGTGGAGTGTGGGCAGCAACAACTCTGAAGTTTGGAATACAGACATTGGAAAATAATGACTTGGAGAAGGAAGAGAAAGAAGAAAATCCACAGGAATCAGGAAGGAACTGACAGGAAAGTTGAAAGGTACAGAGAAATGGATGAGACAGAACAGCACAAGGAGAAAGGAATGAAAACACTGTGAACTTTCTCCCCAGCTCCCAGCTTGTGGCTCACGGATGAAGAAGATCAAATCTGCAGAAACTAAATAAAGAGATCTCTTTACTAGCAAAAAGTCTTTCCACTATAAGTGTCCACAAATCTCATTACAAAATAAAATAAAACAAAAACCATTATAAACATTAGAAAAAGATGTAACACAATCTCTCTCAAAACCTCCAATTCCCCAAAAGCCAATCCAGGGGGCAACAAGGGAGAGAATAGCATAAACCACACATGGGAATTACTCAGGTGATAACAGAGGAAGTTAGGAGACAGATCAAAGAGCTCAGCAAAGTCACAGAAGATATAACTAAACAGATGGTGGAAATAATAACCAAAGTGATCAAGGAGATTTCGGAAGACACTAATAGAAACATAGCTGAATTAAACAAAGCAACACAAAACACAAATGACTGCTTTAGTAGATAATTAGGGTGCACAAAAGGTTTTGATCAGAAATCCAGGAGATAAACAACAACAAAAAAGAAATCCAGGAGATTAAAAACTATATTTAAAATATGGACGACAGAAGCAACCTATGTGAGGACAGAATTTCAGAACTAGAAAACAATGATGTCTTCAAAGACCGACAACTCACAGACACAAATAACAAGAGAAAATGAAAAAGGGATCCAACAGCTGCTAGGTGACACAAAGAAGCCTAATCTAAGAGTAATTAAAATAAGAGAAAAAAATGGAAGACAGCAAAAATGATGTAAAAAAACTGTTCACAGGAAGAATGGCAGAAAGATTTTCAAATATAAAAAAGAAATAAGCATACAGTTAAATGAGGCAGAGCCATGACTAAAACAGAACCTCTCCACATTACATTATACTTAAACTACCAGAAGCCATCACAGGGAAAAGACTTAAAAGCTATCAGAGAAAAGCAAAAAATCACATGTAAAGATAAATGCAGTAGAATCACAGCAGACTTCTCAACACAGACCTTAAATGCCAGGAGGGTTTGGAATAAAGTGTTTCAATCCATAAAAGATAACAACTTCCAATCTCAATTTCTATGTCTTACAAAATTTTCTTTGAAATTGATGGAGAAATAAGGCATTGGCATGACAAAGAGCACCTCAGAAAATGCATGACCACCAAACCAGCATTTCAAGAAATTCCCAAGGGTATCCTATAAATAAACAATAAAGCCAACAATGCCAATAATTCAAAAAGAAAGAATGTACCTGGAAGGTCAAGCTGCCAAGTGCAAGGGAAAAAAACACCAAGAAAATCAGGTACAGAAAAATAACACAATGAGAAGAGTAAGTCAAATACCTCTTAGTAGTAACTCCCAATATGAATGTTCAAACTTCCCCCTCAGCAGATACGTATTGGTAGAGTAGGTCAAGAAATAAGACTCAACAATATGCAATATACCATAAGCATATTTAATTTAAAAAGAAATCCAGAGATTAAAAATAAAGGAATAAAGAACAACATCCCATCCACTGGCAAACTGGATAAAAGATGAGTAGCTATCCTAATTTCAAAGTGGATTTCAAGACAAACTGGTCAGAAGAATCGGTTATGGGAACAATTCAACAGGAAGAGATAACAATTTTAAACATATACACACCAAACACCAGCAAGCCTAACTTCGTAAAACCACTGCTATCTATAACAAAATGAGATAAACACCAACCAAATTGTAATGGGGGAACCTCAATATTCCACTGTAATAAATACACAGATCAACCAGACAAAAAAATCACAAAGAAATATCAAACTGAACCAAACTTTGAATGAATGGACTTAACAGTTATCTACAGGATGTTCTACCCAGCAAAAACGGAATACATGTTTTTCTCAGCAACACATAGGACTTTCTCCAAAATAGACCATATACTATCCCATAAAGCATGCTTAAATAAATGCAAAATAATGGAAATTATCCCATGCATATTATCAGATCAGAGTGTAATGAAGCTAGAAATCAAAGGCAAAAGAAACCGTAAAAACTATGCAAACACATGGGAGTGTGTTAAACAATACAACACCCTTTTGAATAATTAAGGGGTCTCAGAAGAAATTAAGGAAAACATTAGAACATTCCTGGAATTAAATGATAATACTAATACAACATGAGAACCTATGAGACACAATGAAAGCAGTCCTAAGAGAGTTTATAGCAGTAAATGCCCATAGCAGAAAACCACAAGTTTAACTGAATAACCTGATGACACACCGCAAGGTCCTAGCAGGTCCAAACCTAAATTCAAATGAAAATTATAAAGATCAAAACTGAAATTAATGGAGTTGGAATTAAGAAAATAATACCAAAAAATCAAGGAATCATAGAATTGGTTCTTTGAACGAATAAACAAAATAAACAAACCCCTAGCAACATCACCCAGAAAAGACTCAAATCCATGCAATTAGAAATGAAAAAGTTGAAATCACAATGGATTCTGCCAAATACAGAAAATCATTGGTAACGATTTTAAGAAACTATACTCTGATAAAATAGATAATTTAGAAGAAATGGACAGATTCTTAGATACATATGAATTACCAAAACTCACCCAAGATGGCACAAAAACTCTGGATAATGCAATCTCAGTCAAAGAAATGGAAGAAGTAAAAACAAAACAACAACAGTACTGAATAAGAAAAGACCACGTCCTGATGGATTCATTGCCAAATTTTACATGAATTTAGAGAAGCTCTAACACCAATATTCCTAACAAACTCTTCGATGCAATTGAAAATGAACCAGTCCTCCCAAAGTCATTTCTGGGAACAAGCATTATCCTGAATCTAGAACCAGAAAAGGACCTGACCAAAAGCAATTAAGAACTCCAGCCCATTTTCAAATAAATATAGATGTAAGAATCCTCAATAAAATGCGACGTGTGGTGGTGCATGCCTATAATCCCAGCACTTAGGAGGCTGAGGCAGGAGGATCACTGTGAGTTTGAGGTCAGTCTGGACTACAAAGTGAATTCAAGGCCAGCCTGAACTGCATAGTGAAACCCTGCTCAAAAAAAAATGCTCAATAAGATACTGGAGAAAATGGATCAAATCATTAAAAAGATCATGCATGTTGACCAAACAGGGTTCATTCCAGGGATGCCAGGATGATTCAACACATACAAATCAATACATGTGATATACCACATAAACAAAAGCATAGATAAAATCACATGATAATGTCAGTAAATGTAGAAAAATATTTTTAAAAATGCAACATGCACTCACGATAATACCCTAAAGTAAAAAGAGTTTATCTCAATCTGATAAAAGCCATTTAGATGAGAAACCAATAGCCAGTATCACAGTTAAGTGGGGAGAAGCTGAAAGCCTTTCTCTAAATTCAGGAGCAAGACAATAGATGTTCACTATCACAATTCCTGTTCAGTATAATTCTTAAAACATTAGCCAGAGCAATACAGCAAGAAAAAGAAATAAAGCAAAGAAATAAAGCAATCAAGCAAGAGAATGAAATAAAGGGGTATGTATAAGAAAGAAAGAAGTTAAATTACTATTTGTAGATGACATTATCCCCTACACAGAAGATTCCCAAAATGCTACCAAAAGGCTTCTAGAATTAATAATGCAGGAGGATACAAAACCAACATTCAGAAAAGAATAATGTTCTTGTATACCAATAACAAATTCAGCAAGAAAAAAAGAGAAACAACACCTTCACAATACCATCAAGAAAAATTACTTAGGAAATAACCTCACCAAGGAAGTGAAATGTCTCTACAGTGAAAATTATAGTATTATAAGTAAGGAAATTAAAGAGGATATCAGGAAAATGAAACAGTGCCCCCTGTTACTGGATGGGTGGATCTAATACAGTCAAAATGGCCAAATAGTACTTTCAAAACTGTTAATCAAATTTATCCCAATCCCAATAAAAATACCAATAGAACTCCTCCCAGAAATAGAGAAAAATTCCTAAAATTCATGTGGAACCAGAAGAGATCCAGAATAGCACAAGCTATTCCGAAAAACAAGGCAAGGCAGGGGACATTACAATGCCAGACTTCAAGTTATAATGCAAATCTACAGCGATAAAGACAGTTTGTTTGACAAAAAACAGACCTGTGGATCAGTAGAACAGAGCAGAGGATGCAGAAAGAACTCCAGGCGCGCTCAGATACCTTATCTTTGATAAGGGGACCAGATACTTTTGCTGAAACAAAGATAGTCTCTAATGTATAGTCCTGGGAATACTCTCTATCCTCATGTCAAAGACTGAACGTGGACCTGTATCTCTCACTATGAACTATACTAAAACTAAAATGGATCAAAGATCTAAATACTAAAACAGACCCCTTAATCTGCTGGAACACAAAATAGGTAAAACTCTGGAAGACATGGGCATAGGCAAGGACTTTCTGATCAGAATCCCAGCTACATAAGAAATAATACAGAGAATCAACAAATGGGGTCATACCAAATTAAAAAGCTTCTGCACAGCAGAGGAAACCACCAACAGAGTGAAGAGACAACCTACAGAATGGGAAGAATTTATGCCAGCTATTTCTCAGGCAAAAGGCTAATATTCAAAACAGATGAAGAAGTTATAATCGTTAGACTTCCCCCCAAAACAAAAGACCCAGTCCAAAAATAGGTGTCTGAAATGAATAGCTGCTTCTCATGTGAAGAAGCCCAAATGATCAAAAAGTACATGAAACAATATTCATCATCACTGGCCATTAGAGCAATGCAAATTAAAATAACAATGAGATTCCAACTTACTCCAGAAAGAATAGCTATCATCAACCAATCAAGTGCTGCCAGGTGGGGCAGTGCACACCCGTAATCTCAGCACTTGGGAGGCTGAGACTGAAGGATCACCACAAATTAGAGCCCAGTCTGGGCTACACAGAGAACTGCATAGCAAAACACTGTCTCAACACCAAGCCAAACCAAACCAAACCAAAGCAAACCAAACCAAACCAAACCAATCCAAACTAAACCAAACCAAACCAAACCAAACCAAACCAAACCAAACCAAATCAAGCCAAACCAAGAAATCAAGTGATAACAAATGCTCGAGAGAAGGAGTCCTTCTTCCTTGTTGGTGGGAGTGTAAATAGTACTTATACACAATGGAGTACAGCTCTGACATAAAGAAGGATAAATTTAACCCATTTGTAGGAAAATAAATGAACCCTAAACCATAATGCTAAGTGAAATAAATCAGACACGCAAACTTAAATACCATATACTTTCTCTTATATGAGAAACTCAAAGTATAAATAAATGAAGGAGCAAAACATAAGACAGATAATAGGAAACAGGGAGGTAGATCTTTTGGAAAAGGGAAAGGGACCAAGCACTGGAGGGAGGGGGAGTGGGGAGGGAGAGGGAACATATAAAATTTTAAGATGTGTCATGTATGCGTCCCAACTACCCAGAATGAATGGAATCATTATATAACACAAATATGTACTAATAAAAATAAATGAACAAATAAAATTTAAAAAGGGCTAGACATGTAGCTCACGGTAAGACTCTGAATTTGATCCCCGGCACTGTAAAAAGTAATCTCTTGCTAACATTTATTTGTCTAAAACTTCTTAGGCACCAATTCTGTTTCAAGCAAGGGACTGAGGGATCAAAGTAAACATAGTTCTGCACTTAGGGAGTTTATATTCAGGACAGATAGATGCAGTAATCTCACATATAGTTGCTCCCCAGTACCCTCTGAGGATTTGTTCCAAGACCATCATGAATAACTACAATGTGGACATGTTTAAGTCCTTCATATAAAATTGTGAAGCTTTTGCATATGTCCTACCCTCATACTCCTGTATACTTAAAATTATTTCTAGATTACTTCTAACACCTAATACAATGGAAAGGCTATATAAATAGGAAATGATGACAAGGAAAAAGTCTATTCATGCTCAGTGCAAATACAATTCTTTTTGGCTTTCAAACTATGGTGTTTCAATAACTGAAGGACTATTTAGCCAAGAACTCAAGGTAATGTGAAAGCTGCATAAACATAAACAAGGAGATCTTCCCAGGGGAGTTATTAAGTGAGAAGTTGTGAAGAATAGTAAGAGCTAACAAGGTAAAGAGAGTTATTAAGAGCATTTTAGGTAGAAAGAATAGTATGTGCAAAGACCCTGTGGTTGGGGGAAGCATGGCAGGATCACAGAACTGACAGAAGCCCATGTGGTTGGAACTCAGGGAATAAAGACCACCAAAAACAAAAAAAGAAACGAAAGAAAAATACAAAACCCTAAAGCAAAACAAAGCAAAGCAGAAGGTACATTTATCAAGTAGCACTAACTTTCCTGGTCCTACTACAATTAAGAAGAATGCATGCTTCAACGAGTTCTAATCATTCTCCAAAGGGGGGAGGGCAGGGAAGGAGAGCTGAGGGGAAGGTCCTAGGATTAGTGACTGTAAGGCTGGTTTTACAAGGTGAATTAGCTGGGATTGAGCATCATTAATGTCATTGTAGCCTTAGGTCTGTGAACAGAGTGAGGACCCAGCCTGCGAGTAAGTCTTGTCATTCGTCTTCAAACCTAAGCTCTTTCTGCTGGTTCAAAGACTTGGCTTCAAGGATCAGGTTCTTTTTAGAGCACGGGGTAAACTTCTCTGTTTAAAAATGGGTGGCAAAGTATGCCTAGGCTTAGGGTTGTTCAACACAGGGACAGGAAGTTATGTTGCCTCAGTGGTGAGGTCTGACTTCATCCTGTGTACAATGGTGAGTCACAGATGGCTTTTGTACTTCTGCTGACTTCTGACCTTGTCACCGTAACCCTGCCCACCCGTGCCCTGAGCCCAGGGTTCTCATCTGTGCAGGAGGAACATGATAAACTGTGATTATATAGGCTCTTGTGCACACCCCAGTTTCCCCCTTTTCTGGTCCTTCTCTATTAGGAACAGTGGAGAAGAATCTTTCTAGGCAAACAGACCTGTATTCCTTGCCCAGCACAGTCCTTTGTCATCTTTGACCCTTAGCTCACTGTATAATCTCTAAGTACTTTCCTCATCTCCAAAGTGAGGATAAGAATGATATTTGTAGTATGTTAGCTGTAGTTGTGGTATGTCATTTCTTAATACAGTTGTTCACTGGTATCCTGGATTAGCTCTAGGACCAAAACAGACACCCAAATCCAAAGATGCCCAAGACACTATGTGAAATGCTATACATATAACCTACACACTTCCTCCTGTGTACTTTCCGTCATCTCTGAATCTCTTATCATACCTAATACAATGGAAATGCCATGTAGAAAGTTGTATATAGTATGGTTTGGGGGGAAGGACAAGGGAAAGTCTGCACATATTTACTACAGATGTATGTGTATGTATATATATTTTTTCTGAACATTTTCAACCTACAGTTGGTTGAATGTGCAGACATGGAAGCCACGGAAATGGACGGCTATTTGCAGTTTATTATGGCTGAGTCCAGAGAAGGAGAGAGGGGAGAGACTCTGGAGCCCCACAAGGAGAAAGGATCCAGCAACAAAGGGCCTTGCTTGCGGGGCTCATGTTTTACAGTCTCTTCAACAAATGATAGGGTTCTATCCCAATAAACCTATCACAAGTGGGAAATATCCTAAGTTGCAAATGCATTTTTCTTTACATTACATAGAAAACTTGAGAGAAGCTTTGCATAATTTTCTTAGCTATCAACTTTCTAATAGGTATAAGTGATCTTTCAACAGAAAATCCGTTTGATACACCCAACCTGCTGACCACCATAGCTTTGTCCACCCTGCCCTAGATGTGCTATATTGCCTGACACTTGGTAAGTGCTTGAATATTTTTCTCTAAATCTCATAGTTTTTCTCCCTGAAACACCACTATTTCCAGTTTCTGCCTGCATATATGTACATAGCTATTCCATTTTCCTCTGTGATATTAAGTTGTCTTTAGTTTCTACTTATTTATCTGAGCCTGGATTATTTCATGTTAAGTCCTCCAGTTCAATCCAGATTACTGAAGCTGACAGAATCTCAATCTTTTTAATAAGAATATTGCATTGTGTGTGTGTGTGTGTGTGTGTGTGTGTATATATATATATATATATATATATATATATATAATATTTTCTTCATTCATCTGTTCTTGACACTTTGGATGCTTGCATATCAATAGCGCTGTGGCAAACATGAAAGTGTAGATATCTCTTTGATATAATGATTTCATCTCCTTTGAATACATACCCAGTAATGGAATTGCCAGATGGTATAATATATCTTTTTTTAGTTTCTTGAGAGACTTCTAAACTATTTCCCATGGTGGATATATCAATTTACATTCCCACCAATAGTGTATAAGAGTGAGAGAATGCTATTTAGGAGATAAATTGGACCAAAAATACCTTAATTTAGCTAGGCATGGTGGCACATGCCTATAGTGCAAGCCCTGGGGAGGCTGAGGCAGGAGGATCACTGAGAGTTCGAGGCCAGCGTGGGCTACTTAGTGATTTCAGAGCCAGCTTGAACTACACAGTGAGATTCTGTCTCAAAAACAAAACAAAACAAACAAGCACACCTTAATTTGCCTAATATTTGGAGAGTCCATATCTTATTTGATTTATCTCAGTACTTTGAAATCTTAAAAAAAAAGTTTCTTCTTTGCCAAGTGTGGTGGTGCACAGCTGTAATCCCAGTATTCTGTGAGGCTGAAGTAGGAGGCTTGACAGTTTAAGCTTAGCTTGGACTACTTAGAGAGACCCTTCTCAAAGCAAAAAAAAAAAAAAAAAGAAAGAAAGAAAGAAAAGAAAAATGCTTGAGGAATGTGGCATAGTACGAAAGCCCCAGGTTCAATCCCTCCTTCTGAAAAAATTGCCACCTTCTTATTTTATGTAACTTTGATACTTTGATAGTACATTTTAAAATAGTGTATCTGTACAGTAGGCCCAGAATACCTTGGGCCCTAACCAAGATAGAATTAGGTGGTAGGGTAACTCAGGAGACTTGAGCATGGGTATTTAGAAAAAATACCCAGGTTTTAGAAGAAGTAAACAGTAGAAGGAGGCCAGGCTTGGGCTGGGGTATGTTACCGCAAGTTTTTTGAGGATTTATAAAAATTTCTTTCCTCAGTCAAGGGCAAAAGAAAGGATCAAATTATTCTCTATTAGAACTCTAAACCTTCGCCATTATGTCAAGGAAAGGTGGACCATATTCATGCTCTAGAGGTCATGAAAGACTTTTATAGAAGTATGTAGGTTTTCTATCTAGTTTACAGGTATGGCTACTAAGATTCCAGGGAGAAAAAGTAGCCACAGACACTGGGAAGAGAGCGCCAATCAGTAAAGCCCACCCCAGGAATTTAGGGGATCCTGGATCCTATCCTTGGGTGACAGAGATGAGAAGCGAAACGAGGCCTCTATCTGAAAAGTTCCTGAGACTAACATTGTCTGGGGAAAAACACCAAGCCCTAGAGGATCTAAGCAAAAGCTTCTGCCTTCAGAAAGGACCATCTCAAAAGCGTTGTCCCAAGAAAATCCAGGGACCTTTAGGTGTGTGTTGACCTTGATGTTGAATAGCATCTGATTTGATGTATGACAGGGGCTCAATATTAATTCTCCAAATTAAATGGAGCTGGATGTCAGAGTTAACAGGGGAGATAGCTTAGAGAAACGTACAGAAAAAAATCAGTTGATCTAAGCTGGTTCTTGTGAACAAGCACCTGAGGTGAATCAAATACAGGCGGTCTGAGCACCCTACTTTGAGAGACACTGCTCTATTTGAAAGTGAGATATACCTCTGTCTCTGTCTCTGTCTCTGTCTCTGTCTCCGTCTCCATCTCCCTCTCCCTCTCCCTCTCCATCTCCCTCTCCATCTCCCTCTCCATCTCCATCTCCATCTCCATCTCCATCTCCCTCTCCATCTCCCTCTCCATCTCCATCTCCATCTCCATCTCTGTATCTCTACCTATCTCTCTATTATCTCTGTCTCTATCTTTATCATCCCAATCTCTATCTAAAACTACGAGGTAGAATTATCTCTGTAGTCAAGGAAGGGGAAACTGAAAAGGAAATGGGCTCATGACTGGGACTGTAGGAAGTTTTTCAAGTCTCTCAGGCTGTGACTTAGACATGTACAGGTTTCAGTTCAGTGTTCCCGGGGAAGTATTAACTTGGTCTAGGGGAGCAAATGAGACATGGAGAAGGATGGCCAGCAAGGGTGGAGACTACTAAGGTTTCCACTCATTTCACTGAATATTTTATTTCATTTCAAACAGTGAAAAAACCTGCCCTTGCTCCAGCCAAAGCAGGCCTGTGGACACATAGACCTGATGTAGCCCACCGGAGCTGGTAGTTGCTTCTAGAAGCAAAGAAAAGGAAGAAAGAGGAAAATGAGTAAGGAGGGAGAGGGAGAGGGAGAACAAGAAGAACATAAAAGAGAAGGGTACAGTAGAGGAAGGAAGAGAAAACATTTTCTGTGTTCTTACTCTCAGTAGTTCTAAACTCTAAGCCAGCATTCCCTAGGGAGCTACAGCAAGCTCAAAGCATGCTCCAGGCTATTTTAAATTTCTAGCAAAATCCAGGACCCTTGACATCTATAGCATAACATATACGAACTACTAGCTTATGGTAGTTCCTAATTTCAGAATTAGATTTTGCTGTGTCCCTTTTGATGACATCATAGTTTTGGTTTCAGTCATTGCTGTTAGAAAACACAAATACAGCCTGGAAGTCTGCGTGGAATGGAAAATGAAGACAGTGATGTTTATTCTGTTTTCCAGCGTGTGGGAATCTGTGAAGTCCCCAGCAGGCCCGCGTATCTCGTAAGCACAGCAGGTCTGCTGTGTTTCGGCGTTCAGCCTCCTCCAATTCACCCTCCTCCAAGTTTGACCAATCGTGGATCAAAAATATTTGAGAGCAGACTGTGTACTGAATATGTACAGACGTCTTGTCCTTGTCTCTATTCCCTCAACAATACATGTGAACAAGTATTTACGCAGCATTTACATTGCAGCAGGCATTATATGTTATCTAGAAATGATTTAAAATATACAGGAGGATGTACATAGCGAGAACATGCATAGGTTCTTAACAAACACCATGACATTTTATGTTAGGGACTTGAGCGTTTTCAGACTTGGCAGTGCAAGGGGTCTTGGAACCAATTCCACATGGATACCATGTGTAATTATATCTATTTAAGAATAAAATGAAAATACAATCCTTTCGACTTATGTGTGCAATTTTTTGGAAAAGGCTACTAAATTGTTTTTTTTTTAATTTTGTTTTTGTTTTCTTGCCGGTACTGGGGATCAAACTCAGGACCCTGCGCTTGCTAGGCAGGCGCTTATTCCACTGAGCTATATCCCCAGCCCAAGGCTACTAAATTGTTATGTCTCAGAAATTTATTAAATCCTTTGGAGCTAACACTTTAATAAATGGATGGGTATTGTTATTACTTTTTCAGTCTAGGGGAATTACAAAAGACATTACTGAGATGCTCATGGTATTGTAAACGGAGAAAGTTTCTAGGCTTTCTGGATTTCCTTGTTTTTGCAATATTTAATTCTTTTAAATTTATTTCCTGCAGCGCCTCTGTCTATTTAAGTATTATTTACTTATTTTGTAACATTTTGGAGAAATCAGGATCAGTGAAAACCACCACCCTACAGCTAACTAGTACTAGAGACAAAAATGAATTTAGACTAGTCTCCACAGATAGCTGTGTTCTTAACCACTGGGATATGTATGATGTACTGCATTCTTAGCATTTAGGTATGCTCAATGTCCAATTAGTCAGTGCACCTTCAGCATTAGAAAGGCTTAGTTTTACTGCATTACTAATAAGGTTGCATTATTCTTTCATCCTATTAAATTGCACCCATGTTTTATCCTCTAATTTGAAGTCCCTTGATGTCTGGACAGTGTGAGTCAGATTGTTGGCTCCACTGCTGTGTTCATAGAGAGGAACAGAGCCCTGTGGACCAGAGGAGTAACACACCCACTAAATATGGCAGTCAGGATTGGCTCCTTTCCAGGCACCAGAAGGTATTCATTTCGAGGAATGAGGGAAACTTGGAGAGAGTTCAGAAGGCAGCAGCTACTGCGAGACTCAAAGGATATTCCATGTTAAAAGCCAACTAGCCAGTTGGGCATGGTGGAGCATGCCTATAATCCCAGCACTTGAGAGGCTGAGGCAGGAGGATCCTTGCAAGTTCGAGACCAGCCTGGGCTACAAAGTGAGCTCGAGGCCAGCCTGAACCACATAGAGAGCCTTGTCTCAAAAAAAGAAGAGAAAAACAACCAATTAGCCAACCTCCTCATGACATCAGTGACAAAACAAACTCAGAGATTTCAGACACTTGTCTAAGGCCACAAAGAGTTGGCAGCAGAGCTGGGGTGACATGCACCTTTCTTGTTGTAAGTCACTGGGCAAAAATCAAGCCCAAGAAGAACACTGGAAGGCTTAGTTGGTGACTCAGACCTTCTATGTGCATCTCCAGCCAACCTTCAAGATGACCTTCAGAGGTTTCCCCTCCAGCGCTGATATTAATTGTGCCTGTCCTTCTTTGCTGTATTTTGCAGGCTGAGTGTACCCTAGCTAAAATGCTAAGGACCACAATATTTCAAATTTTAATGTATTTCATATGCATAATGAGATGGCTTAGGGATAGGACACCAGCCTAATAACATGAAATTTATTTATCTTTCATATATACTTTATACATTTATCTCAAAGATAATTATATGTAACATTTCTAGTGCACTTGTGCTTTGACTGCTACCTGGCACTTGAGGTCAAGCTTTATATTAGAGATGCTCAACCTATATGACACTATGTAGACTAATTCAGTGGCCCTATTTAAAGTCCAGGCAATGAGATTAAAAACAAAGAATACTTGGAAGCTAGGAAGGAATTGAGACAGGACTCAAAATCAGCCTACATTGGTTTCCTTCACCCAAGACATTTCTCGTTACATGTCTTGCCATGCTCTAGGTGAATGGGAGAGTAACACATGAAGTTGTTAGCTACCATCGCCACCACTGCCATAATTTTGGAGAGTTTTCAGGTCCCACTGGACTTCAACTCTGAACATATGCAGAGACCTATCAGTTGCCACATCTTAGGGCTGTGGTGTGGCTCAGTGGTACAGCATGTACCTCTAGCATGCAACAGACCCTTGGTTCCATCCACAGCACTGAAAAAACCAAGTAGCTGCCAGATTCCAGATTGTAGGCTTCTGGGGGATTTCTAGGTGGATGTAATGAGTCTTCTCTCTTTAGCTCTCTATAGTGCAGGACTTGGCAAACTCTTCCTGGAAAGGGCCAGGGAATAAGTACTTGGCCTTTTCAGACTCTGTTGTTACCACTACTCGACTATTCCATGGCAGCCTGGAGTGGCCACAGATAATGTGCAAATGAATGGACATGCGTACATGCCACTAAAACTTTATGAAAACGGGTGATCCGCTGCAGTTTGCTGATTCTCACCATAGTTAATCTGACATCCAAGCCAACAGCTTCTTTCTGTTTTAGCTTGAATATGTTCCTCATATTTATCTAAAACACACTTCACCACAGACAGCCTTATATTAGCAGTTTTTTAGACTTAGATAAGGGCTGAAGGTGAAGACAAGCAGGATGTTATAGAGGCCACTGTATATCCCATCAATCCACATGAAAGAAGATGGCAAACGTATGCATAGTTCTAGGGAAGTTGTGGACATAAGCTCCTTTCATCACTAAGAGCTCCACGAATGCACTTTGGGTTTCTAGAAACTAGAGAGATTCAGAGGGCTGGTCGGCTTGAAGACATCAGCCAAGAATGGAAGAACCAGAGGGAGATTAGCCACAATGCCAAAGGCCGGTTGTTACAGTTTTATCTTGCCTGACACAAACCTACCCAGCTAATGCTAACTTTCTTGCTCTCCTGGCAGTGCAGTGTGGCCACGTGACCTTGTTCTGACCAATGGGGTGAGAGAAGTGGCAAACACAGCTACCAGGGCCCGCCCTTAAAGACTATGCTCCCCTGTTTTATTTCCCCTTCTGACCAACCGGTGGGTAGTAAAATGGGCTGTTTTCTGGGACCCCAAGGTGGAAGCCATATGTTGAAATGGAGAAGACTTCTTACTTCCTGAACTACCTAGTGTTGAGCTATTTTGTAAGAAGCAAAGAAACTTTGATCATGCTAAAGTCACTGTATTTCTGAATCTCTTTGTTATAGCACAAAATCATGTTTCTAGTATGACCCAGTACAAAATTAAAATGTGGGATTTTTGTTAAAATGTATGAAAGACCAGGCCTAATGGTGTATTCTTGTAATCTAAGGACTTGGGAGGCTGAGGAAGGTGGGTCCCTGTGTGTTTGAGGCCAGTCTGGGCTATGTAGTAAGCTCAAGGCCATCCTGTACTACATAGTGAGATCCTGTCTCAAAAAAATGTTTTTTTTTGTTTGTTTGTTTTGTTTTTTTCCACTTGCTAATACCTGAAATGCAAAGGCCTTTGGAGGCTAGAAGTTACCAAGTCAGGTTCTAGAGTAAAGCTTTGTAGGTTTCAGCCTCTGTTCTCATTACTTACCAGCTGTGAGAGTTTGTAAAACTCTCATTTATTTCCTTATCAATAAAATGACAATAGTACTAATGAAAGACCCTGCCCCATCAGTTTGATATGGGGATTAAATAAAGTATCACAGACAAAGTCTTTTGGATTTAGTGAGCTCTTTATAAATGTTCACTTGCATTATTGATATAAAATAGAGGGTAAACTTTTCCCGAATTCATTAGAATGTCTACCTGAATCTTCTCTGCTCTCATCACCCTTTCCTGTGCTTCTCCTGTGTTTTAGTTTCTTAGTTCTACCCACTCTCTCCCCTTATTGAAGTTCTAGACTAGGCGGATGTTTTGTTGTTGTCATTGCTCTTATTTTTTTATTTGTTTTAAAACAACCAGAGCAAAATGATTATAGTTAACTGAGCATAATTTATTAAAATAATTGCCTTAATGAATACTAATTATTAAAAGCTCATTTGCTTCCCTTTGCTGATGTATGTTCTTCATATTAGTCATTATGAAACAAGACATGCAGCAAACTGTGTAATTACAGACAAATCATTGAAGACACAAACTAATAAAAATCAAAGGCAGGAGAAAAACGCTTTGAAGAGAGCTGGGGAGTAGTTGAGACTTCCTGTTCCCTGCCAAGGACCCATAGCAGGAGGTGGTGGCAGGAGACATGATACCGGGTAATGACTGAGACCTGAGTGCCAAACTTCTCCACCTAAGACACAGAGGAAATGAGAAGAGACCAAAAAGTCCCCATGTCACATCTTTAAATAAGTTAAAAGAGATGAACTCCAGGCCTGTAAAGCCCTCTTCTCTCAGGTGAGCACCAGAGTACGAGTGGCAGGAAGCCCTGTTTCGAACAGGTCCTTATCCTCTCCACTTCAAATTTCCTGTGTTGTGATTACGGCTGAATTGTGTCCTTTCTGCTCAATTCATCTATCAAAATCCTCAGAATGTGGCCTTATTTGGAGAAGGATCTTTGCAGGAGTGGGTCCTAATTTGAGTGGTGTTCTTATAGAAATGATTATAAACTAGGTATCTTAAATGACAGAATTTCATGGTGTAGAAGTTCTGGAGGGAAGCAGTCCAAGAACAAGAGGTCAGTAGGGCTGGATTCTTTTGAGGGCCGCATGGGAGTTTATAGTTCCCTTGCCCAACTTCAGGTGGTCCACTCTCAATCTTAGGTGTTCCTTAGGCTATAGAAGAACTGCCCCATGCTTTCATCTTCAGCTGACATTCTTTCTGCATCCAGAATCCCTCTTTTATAAAAGACACTAGTCATTCGATTATATCCCACCTCAGTGTCCTCAGTTTAATTTGGTGTCGTCCACAAAGATCCTATCTCCAAATAATGCCCCATACTGACACCAACTATGAATCTTGGGAAAGTAGGTAGTAGATGTAATCCATTCTATCACAGTGACATTATACAAGTATCTTTCTTTCTCTGAGCTCAGTTATTGAAAATGTAAAATGAGATGTCACTAGAAGATCTCCAAGGGCTGTTCAGTGCTAACATCTTGTATAGACTAAACAGATACCAGCCACCAGCCACAGAAAAGGTAGATACAGCTTCACCCAAAAGGATGCACAAGGAGGCTGGGGATATAGCTCAGCGGCACAAGTGCCCTGCTGGCAAGCACAAAGTCCTGAGTTCGATTCCCAGTACAAAAAATAAACTTGAACACAAAAGACTGCACAAACAAAGGTAAAGTTTGGTTGAAGCTGCCAGCTATTAGTAAAGATGCATGTCTCGGGGGTTGCCTTTGTGCTTTGCTCAAGGAGACCCCAGTCACTTTCCAAATCTCTGCACTTGAGGAATTTATAGTGGTAGAGAGAGAAGAGACTAAGATCTACTAATTACCAGAGGGGCCAGGGTGGGGCAAGAAGCCATAGAAATAGAATTAGGTTGTCTACACCTTCCACCCAGGTCAGTCATTGTGTTCGTCACTTTCCTATCAGTGGGGCAAAATCTCAACACTCACAATTTAAAAGAGGAGAGGATTATTTGGCTCACAGTCTCCCGTGGATTCAGTCCATGGATGGCTGGCTTAAAGGCAGAAATGTCACAGTGGAAGGGCATGGCAGAGGAAAGCTACTCAACTGATGGCAGCCAGGAAGCAGACAGAGAAGGTACAAGCTGGGGACAATAATATCCCCTTCCAGATCATGCCCCAGTTAGGCCCCACCTCCTACCAGCACATATAGCCATGAACTCAATGGATTTATTCCCTGATGAGTCTAGTGCTCCTCTGATCCAAGCATTTTCTAAAAGCTCCCCCTTTGAATATATGAGACTACCGCTTCTCGGCCTTTTGGCTAAGGTCAAGTGTGAATACATGAGACTTGGGAGGCATCTTAGCTACATTTCTGTCATTGCTGAGACAAAAATACCTGACACTCAAAGTTAAAGGAGGAAAGATTTATTTAGCTCAGTTTGTAGAGGTTTCAGTCCATAATCAGCTGGCTCCAAGGCAGGCTGGTAACAGTTTATGGTGGCAGAGAACAGCAAAAGCAACAAGTAAAGTGAGACAAGCCTCTTTCTGTCCCTTATATTGTGCCCAGTCTCTTGGAATTAGGGCAGTACCAGTCTAATTAATGGTCATATTCAGCAATTACCCACCCTTAACACCAATACCCTTAATTCTATCACTGCACAATAAATCAGTCACACACTCTAGATTCAGCCACCTCCAAAAAAAAAAAATCCTATGACCGCATGAGACTTTTGGGGGTACATCTAGACATAAATCATAACATTCCACCTCTCTGCCTCCCAAGACTTATGCACATGCCTATATGCAAAGTCATTTAGTTCATCTCTAAGAGTTGCCAATGTCCTAACAGTGTCAGCGCTGCTGAAAAGTCCAAACCAAAAGTCCCCTCTGGGATTTAAGGCAAACCCTTAGTTTTGAGCCTCTGTAAAAATGAAAATAAAGTTACACACTTCCAACATTCAATGGTACAAGATAGACATTTCTATTCCAAAAGTTACAAGCACGGGATTGTAAAGGAATTGGACCAAACCAAGTCCAAAATCCAGCAGGGCAAACATTAAGTCTTGTAGTTCCATGTGCAGCATCTAAGGCAATCTGTGCCATGACATGAACTACAAAGGACTTGTGTGATTCACTCCTATGGCACTTCTGATGATTGTAGCTCCCAAAGCTCTTTTCTTGGCCCTGATATGCTTCCTCTATGCAGTTTTCTTCAAACAATCCATAGTCCTGGTTTTCCAAACTTCTGGGATCTCCAACACACCTTCAACCTCACAGTCACAGCTTCACACACTGTCCTCTTAGGGACACACTGCCTGGTCTCCCAGGTCTTCTTCTGAAATCAGGGTGGAAGCCTTCCTGACCCCCCAACTTCTGAATGCTGTATGTCTCTAAAACTGGGGCCAGGTGGATGATGCCAAAGTTTGCTGCCAGCTGGAGCAGTAGCCAGGCTTCCTTATCTCTTCACTGTAGAGGTTGAGTGCCTGGATTGCTGAGTACCCCATCCTGAGGAACAAATTCTCTAGGCTGCAAACATTCTGGAATATGCTGCTCTTCTCTCAAAGCAAAGTCTCTCATTTTTGCAGTTTTGAGGTTGCAAATGGTGGAGACTTGCTACTTTTTGTGATACCCTCAAGCCATCTTTTGCATTTTCCTGTTCTTTCTCAGCAAATTCTCCTCTGCTCTATCTTTGCAGTCCACAGTTTTACTGGAGCTTCCTATCTAGCCAAACTCATAACATTTTAAATTGTTCTGCTGGGCTCTTTGCTCTTGTTTGTTGTTGTTGTTGTTGTTTTGTTTTGTTTTTTCAGTTATTTTTAGGGGCTGTTAGTACTGGGAGTCAAACTCAGGACCTTGTGCTTGCCAGGCAGTCACTGTTCGACTGAACAGTGACACCCGAGCCCCATGCTTTTGATTTTCAATATAGATCTGGCTAAAAGTCCCCAGCAGTAGCCATGCCACCACTGAAACAATCAGCTGCCTTGAAATTTTTGTGAGATTAATTAGTCTGTTGCCCTTAATCTCAGTCTCAGGCACAAGTAAAATGTAGACAATCTTTCTGCCAAGCTATAACACACATCATCTGGAGTCCAGCAGCCAACGCAGCCTTCTTCCTAACAGAAACCTCCCAAGCCTTGTCTTTACTGGCAGAATTTTAGCCTTCTCCTCTTCTGAGTTCTGATCAGAACCTCCATACAGTAAAGCCTAAGGCATTCCGTCTCTATTTTTTTCACCTGGCTTCTCTGAACCTTTCCTAACTCTTTTCCTTCCTAAAAGCCAGTTCCACAGGCTCTTGAGCCACACTGGCAGGTAATGTCACAGAAATAACCCCAGTTCTCTGGTACCAAATTCTGTCTTAGTGACTTTTCTCTCACTACTGAAGCACAAACCATTTCAGGAGGGGAACACTTTGTATCTAAAGCATAACTGTCGTCTGAAAGCCCTGGAGCAGAACTTGCTTTAATCACCTGTGTTTAGCTGCACTCAAGTCAAGCCATTGTCTTAAGAGAAAAATGTGCTGCTCCCTTGTTACATTGTTTTATTTGTACTGAATCCCGTCATATTGTTCTGGGCACATCCAAGATTTTGTCTTGGGCCCTGTGAAAACTGGTAACTACAATGGAAGAGAGATTTCCAGGAGCTCACAAATGTTTGCACATCATGCTTGAATTTGCCCATGAAGAGCGGACCAGCTCTGACAGATAAAGACGATTCTCTGTCTTATGTAAACCAGATTGGTAGGATATGCAGGTAAACTTAAACTTATTTAAGTCTGGGTTTTCTGAATGCTTGTTTTTGAAGAAGATAATGTGGAGTTGCCTAGAGAGAAAGGATATGATTGCATGCAACCACCTGACTCAGTCAAGTCAACTCATTGGTCAAAGTCCCTTCCCAAGCAACAACCTACAAATGGGTCAAATTCACCATCCTCAGCCTGACTGTCTCACCTAGGTCCACCTCCACTGTACTTTCTCCTCCCTCATATATTGCCACAAACCAGTTGCATTTATCCCAGGGTCAAATTTTATTGGTTGTAAAACAGGGAAACTTTGGCAACACAGCAGAGTTAGCCCACTCAGCTAGAGCAGTGGTCAGTACTGACACAATCTACAGCACAGATAAAACCAGGAGGATAAAGCCAGAAAGTACAATGATTTGAGACAGTTTACTTTATAATGTTTCTACTTTATAGTTCTTTGACTGTAGAATGATGGCACAATATACTCATGTAACCATCTCATTTTTTATTTCACAATAGTATTCAATCAATTATACAATATATTTACCATTTTGTTTTGAAGTTGGCTTTGTGTTAGATGCTCCTGCCCAACTGCAGGCTAATATAAGAGTTCTGAGCATATTTAAGGTCAGCTGGAATACACCATGAAGTTCACCAGGGTAGGTGTATTAGTGAATTTTTCACTTAGAACACTTTTAACATAAAATGGAGTCTCAATTTATAATGTATTTGTCAGGCACAATGTCATCATAAATTGAGAGTCATTCTCCAGCTCAGCCTCAAGGTGACTGCAGGTGTGGTGAACACCTTAGTCACAGCTGCGAGAGACTGTGAAACAGGACACTGCTAAGCTGTGCAGAATTGCTGACCTACAGAAACAGTAGGATTCTCCACACTGTCTTTAAAGCTACAAAATTTTGAGGTGGTTTGTTATACACAACAATAAGAAGATAAGACAGGGCACTGAGCTCAGAAGAGAACAAGCACAGAGCAAGGGAGAGCTTCTTGGATCCCGCCTGGTTCCACAGTTCCCTTCTTAGACCACTTATATATTCTCCCAAAAGCACCTCCCCTGGTGGATCCAGCAGGTGATGGAGCCCACACCACATTTCAACATGTGCACCTTTGCTCAGTAAGGACCATGACTCCTGGATGTTCAAGAAGTGAAGCATTTTCCTGGTAAATATATGCAAAAGAAAAGGAAAAGTACACATATGTATATATTTCTATCCTTTTGATGCTAAATCATTTTATTTAATTCAAACAATTTGGAAATTGCAGTCACTGAAGAGGAGAAAATGTCAGTCACAAATAAACAAAAGTATTCATTTAACCAACTCACCCCAGCCTTCCAGAAAGGAAGAAAACATCCAGGAGTTTACCATCAGTGGGAAAAATTGAAGTATTATTTTGATACCTAGGATGAAATTGCATGTTCAATAAAACAAGTTGAAGTTATAATCCTGCTACTCAGAGGCTCAGCCTTAAAAATTTAGGTTTCAGAATAAAAGTGAGGCTGCCCCCTACAATGCGACAGAGGGGGCCAAGATGTACTTTCACCAGCACTCTGGCCAAACATTGTTCCCTTGGTGCCTCACAACAACACTGGTGAAAGAGACCTGTTCATGCCGCTGGTGGGCTGTGAAGTGCTGACAATGACCATGATGTTCTCTACTTCCAAACTCACTTATACAGCTGTTGAAAATTTTATTTCCTTAATAGTTGTGGGCCTGTGGCCCCAGTTTGTTGTTGGATGTCAGCTGGTGGTCCCCATCAGTTCCTACTAAGTGGGTCTCTCCAACATGGCAGTTGACTTCATCAGAGCAAAAGGGGCAATGTGATGGAAATCAGTCTTTCACGGCTTGTGTCTTAGAAATAATACACAGTCAGTTGCTTATTGTTTCTGTAAATCTCTTCTTGTTTTGTTACCTATTTTGAGTTTTTAAATTTCATATCTCTAAGTATGATAAAATACATCTAGCAAAATCCTCCATCTTAATCGTTTTTAAGAGTATAGTTCAGCAATGTTAAATGTATTCACATTTTTTATTTTAAACATAAAAGAATGAAAACATATTAAGCAACACAGACATTTACAAAACAACACAAAAACAATAAAAGCAATATAGAGTTTCAGATGAGGTGATAGGAAATTAACAATGGTTGTTGTATTACATATTGATATCTTTAAGTTGGTTACTCTGATAAACAGATATAGGCATGTAAGCTTGATTAAACAATTAAACATTAATGGTGCCTTTCAATAAAGCAGTGGAAATCAGTAGTACAACTGTCTTAGCTCTCCTGTGTATACACATACACATATTTTTTCCTTCTTTCATTTCTCTTTTCCCTCATCCATGTTGTTTTTTTATTTTGAGCAATTCCTTTCCCTTTCAACATATCTATTGTATCTTTTAGATTTTACTTACTCTTTCAAGTTCTGACACTAGTGAGACAATAGGGTGTTTACACATGTGGATCTGATTTATTTCACGTATGAGTATGGTCTCTAGTTGTGACCATTTACCTATAAAAGCCTCAAATTTCACTTTCTTTATAGCTGAGTAATATTCTGTTACATAAAAACATTGCATCCTTTTTTATCCATTCCTCAGTTGATGGGCATTTGGGTTGCGTTCACAATTTAGCTATTACAAATCATGCTGCTATAAACATGAGTGCACATATATTGCTGTGATATGATGCTTTCAGTTCTTCTGGAAAAATACCCAAAAGGGAAATAGCTGGGTTGAATGGGACCTCTGATACTACTTTCATGAGGAATCTGCAAACTGATTTCCACAGTGGTTTCATGAGTTTACACTCCCACCAACAATGGAAAACTTTCCTTTTTACCCACAGCCTCACAAGCATTTGTTATTGATTGATTTCTTGATGATAAACATTCTTTCTGTGGTGAGATGGAATCTCAGCGTTTTAATTTGCATTTCTCAAGTGAATAAGGATGTTGAACATTTTTTCATGTATTTATTTGCCATTGTATTTATTTATCTGAGAAGTGTGTATTCATCTCAGATGTCCATTTCTGGATTGAGTTTTTGAATTTTGAGGGGCTGATATTTTTACAGTCTTTATATGTCCTAGATAGAAGTCCTTTGTCTAAGGGGGAGTTGGCTAAAATTCTTTCCCAATGCATGGGTTTTCTTTTTACTCTGCTGGTGATTTCTTTAGATATGCAAAAATTTTTCAATAAGATGAAATCCCAGTTGTTTATTCTTTGAAGTACTTCCTGTGTGGTTTGGTTTTTGTTCATGAACTCTCTGCCTATTCCTATGTCTTTAAGATTTTTACCTACTTTCTCTCCCAGTAGATTTAATGTTTCTGTTTTAATATTCAGATTTTTGATCTGTTTTGAGTTGAGTTTGGTGTATGGTGATAGTCATGGATCTAGTTTCAGTCTTTGGCACATGGTGAACCAATTTTTCCAGCACTATTTATTAAAGAGGCGATCTGTCTTTCAGTGAACTTATTTTTGGATCCTTTGTCAAAGAGTAGGTGGCTGAGTGTGTTTCTGGTTGTGGCTGCATCTTCCAGTCTGTTCCATTGATTCTCAGGTCTCTTTTTTTGCCAGTGCCATGTTGATTTTATCACAGTAGCTTTGTAGTATAATTTCAAGTCAGAGATTGTGATGCCACGTGACTTGCCTTTGTTGCCATGATTGCCTTTGCTATTCTGGGTCTCTTCTGGCTCCAGATGATTTTAGGAATGTTTTCTCTATATCTGTGAGGTGTTTTAATGATATTTTAATTGGAATTGCATTGAGTCAGTACAACAGTTTTGGGGATGTGACCACTTTCACAGTGTTGATTCTTCTCATCCATAAGCAAGGAATAATACCTTCCCATTTTTTAAAATCCTCTTCAATCTTTTATCAGAATACTATAGTTTTCACTGTATAGATCTTTTACTTATTTTTAGATTGATTCTTAAGTATTTCATTTTTTGGATGTTATTGTGAAAGGTATGGTTTTCTTAATTTCTCTGTCAGTGTCTTTGTTGTTTGTGTATAGGAATGCTATTGAATTGGAGAGTTGATGTATGCTATGCTACTGAATTTGTTGATTAATTCTAGGAGTCTTATCATGGAGTTTTTGTATATTCGTGTAGAATATCAAGCATCTACAAATAATGATAATTTCACTTCTTCTTTTCCTGTTCTTATTCCTTTTATATCTCTCTCTTGTCTAATTGCTCTGGCTAGTGTTTCCAGAACTATGTTGAATAGCAATGGTGACAGTGAACATCCTTGTCTTGTTCCTGATTTTAAAGTGAAAGCTTTCGTTATTGTCAATTTAGCATGATTTTGGCTGTTTGTTTGTATAGACGGTTTTGATCATATTAAGGAAAAGACTATCTATTCATATTTTCTGCAGGGTTTATTTTTTATCATGAATGAGTGTTGGACTTTGTCAAAAGCTTTTTCTGAATCTATTGAGATGATGATGTGGTTTTTGTCTCTGTTAATATGGTGTATTACATTGGCCAATTTGCATATATTGAACCATCCCTGCATTCCTGAGATGAATCCAACTTGGTCATGGTGTGTTCTCTTCTTGATAGTTTGTGGAATTCTGTTTGCTAGTATTTTATTGAGTATCTTTGCATGTATGTTCTTTAGGGAGATTAGTCTATAGTTCTACGTTTTGGTTGGGTCTTTCTTTGGTTATCAGTATAATACTTGCCTCCAGAAGTGAGTTAGGGAGAATTACTTCCTTTTCGATTTCATTGAAGAGTTTGAGGAGTGCTGGAATTTAAATCTTCTCTGAATGTCTTGTAGAATTCAGCTGTGAATCCATCAGTACCTGGGTTTTTCTTTGTTGATAAGTTTTTAATCACATTTTCAATTTATTAATCCATATTGGGTTATTCAGTGTCTTTGTATCTTCTTGATCCACCTATGGAAATTCATATGTACCTAGGAGTCTGTCCATTTCTGCTTTTTTTCCATTCTATGGGAGTAAAGATTTTCAAAGTACATATTGATGATCTTTTGAATTTCTATAGGATCTTTAGTGATTTCATCTTTTTCATTCCTTATTACATGAATTTGAGTTTTCTTTCCTCTTTTTAAAATCATTGGCTAGGAGTTTATGAATTTTATTTATTCTTTCCAAGAGTAAACTCTTTGATTCATTGATTCTTTGTAGTGTTTTCTTTGTCTCAATTGCATTTTTTTCTGCCCTGATCTTTATAATTTCCTCTCTTCTTTGGCCTTTGGCCTTGACTTGTTCTTTTTCTAAAAGTTTGAAGTGCAGCATTAGGCTATTTATTTGTTCTTATTTTGTTTTACTGATATGTGGGTTCACTGCTATAAATGTCCGTCTGAGGATTGCTTTCAGTGCATCCCATAGATTCTAGTAAATTGCGTTTACATTTTCATTTGCTTGTAGATATTGTTTAATTTCTTCTTTAATTTCATCTGTGGCCAATTGGTTATTCAGGAGACTATTATTCAATTTCCAAGTGTTTAGGGAGTCTATGTGATTCCTTTTGTCATTAATTTCCATTCCATTGCATGGTTAGGTAATATGTATGGGATAATTTCAATTCCTTTGCATTTAGTTAAGCATATTCTATAGACTAGTGTGTGGTGTATTCTAGAGAACATCCCATGTTCAGCTGAGAAGAAAGTGTATTCTGTTTTTGTGGGGTAGAATACTCTGTAAATAGCTACATAGTCCATTTGTTCACAAGATTTGTTCAGTTCTGTTATTTCTTGATTTTCTGTCCTGTTGACCTATGTCTTTGTGTCAATGGGATGTTAAGGTCCTTCATTACAATAATGTTATTTGTTATTTGTTTTTTCATGTCTATTAAGGTTTGTTTTATATAGTTGGGTGCTCCCATATTTGGTAGTGCATACATATTTATGATTATCTCTTTCTCTTGAAGTTTTCCCCTAACAAGTATGTAGTGACCTTCTTAATCTCTTTTGATCATTCTTGGTTTGAAGTTTGCATTGTCTGCAATCAAATAGCTACCCCTACCTTTTTCTGGGTTCCTATCACATGGGCGATTGTTTACTATCCTTTGGCTTTCAGTCTGTGAATTTCATTTAGAGTTAAATGTGTTTCTTATATACAGCATATTGTTGGATTTTGTTTCTTGATCCACTCTGCCAGTCTGCTTCTTTTGATTGGTGAATTAATGCTGTTTACATTAATGGTTACAAATGAAAATGTGTTGGCTTATCTTTGTTGCATTATTTACCTGCTGTTTGTTTCCTACTTTTACTGTCTGTTTAATTGCTTGCTCTATTAGGTGGTTCCTTTCTATTGCTGTTTCTCAAATTGTGGTCATTTTTATCTCTTTCTAGAATATCTTTTAGTATTCTTTGTAAGGTTCGTTTGGTACTCTTGAAGTTCTTCACTTGTTCTTTGTTGGAAATATTTTATTTCTCCATTAAATTTGAAGGATAGTTTTGCAGGATACATAAATCTGGGTTGGGGATTATTTTGTTTTAGGATCTGAAATACTTCATTCCCAGTTCTTCCTGAGTTAATGGTTTATGTTGAGAAATCTGCCATGATTCTGATGTGCTTTTCTTTATAGAAGATCTATTTCTTTTCTTTAACAGCTTTTAATATTCCACTCTTTTTCTGGATTTCTGGGATCCTGATTATTATATGTGTGGGTGTAGTTTTATTTTGGTTATGGCTAATTGGAGTTCTATATGCCTCATTATTGTATGTCAGATTCTTTTTCCATGCTTGGAAAATTTTCTGCTATTCCTTCTGCAAATATATTTTTTATGTCATTTGTGTTGACTCTTGCTGTTTCATTGACACATACTACTCTCGTGTTGTTTCTCTTTGCATTGTCTTGCAGTTGTTGAATTGATAGTTCCAGGTTCCTTGTTATTTTTAAGAGATCTTTCCTTTTGATTGTTAGCTGTAATGCTGTCTTCAAGATCTGAAAGTCTATCATCAGCTTCATTCAAGTGGTTTTGCCAGCTTTTGATGGAAGTTTTGATTTCCTGGATATTTCTTTGAATCTGTTTCATGCATTCTAGTTCTTTCCTATATTGTTCGTTTAATGTTTCCATCATTTTCTTATGCCCTTCTATTTTTATATATGTCTTCCTTAGATGTGCTGAGCAGTTCTTTCATTATTGTTGCCATTTCATTTTTTACCTGAGAGATTATTTCTGATATGATGTCTTCTATGGCTTTATGGACCTGTTTCTTTACTTCAATTGTGATCATTTAAGAGATTTCAGGTGGTGACTTCCAAGTTCTCCTTTGTTGATAACTCCTGGGCTTGCTCTCAGTGGGGTTGAATTCTGACATTGCATTTTGCTCCTTTATCTTGTCATTTTGGATGTCAGAGGCAAAGCACTACACCTCACCCTTTCCAGGAAGCTCACTGAATGTCTCTAGGGTCCCTAGTATTCCTGGGTCTCAGATTTACTCCAAGGTGTTGGCAGGCAGTGGGCAACTGGGTCCTGGATCCCCAGGCAGTCAGTGAAGTGCATAGCTCAGACTACAAACGTGATGGTGGCAGAATGCTGGTTTTTGGGACCAGGGTCTCCAGAAAGTGGATAGAAAGCATGCAGGCCTCAGATGTGAATCACAATGGTGGTAGGAAGTAGGCCACCATTCTAGGGTCCCATGTTCACATTGTTTTGCAACCAATATTCAGAAGTCTTTTCATTTGCAAAACTAAAATTGTGTGTTCATTAAATAAAAACTCCTTACTCCCATGTATTCTTGGAACATGGTAACCATCTTTTTACTGTCAGTCTTCATGAATCTCGCTACCCCAGGAATCTCATATAAGTAAAGTGGTTTTTTTTCTGAACAGCTTACTTTACTTAGCATAATGCAATCTACGTTCACTCACATTGTAGCATGTGTGAAAATTTCCTTCCTTTCTTATGACTGAATAATATCCCCTTATATACATGCATATCTCATCATCATTCATCTGTTGGTGGACCCTTGCATTGTCTCTACCTTCTGGTTATTCATGATAATCAACAAAATACTTTCAAAATCATAGATGTGCAAAGACAGTGGACTCCTGAGTTACAAATGGACTGACATATGAAAAATTTAGGTTGTAACCTGAATTTTAGTTTTAATTTATGACCAAAGCCTTGAGTTATGTCCTGAATGCTGGCTGCTTGTGCTTCCAGATGGTCTGAGATACAAATTTAATTCTTAAACAGCTCTGAAAGAAACATGACAATATCCTGTCCTATATGGGGCTAATTCAGAAGTACCAGGCTAATGTCTCTCTAAGACACTGAGATCTGCCTGTATACAAGGGGAAGAATTTGAAGGCTACACAGAGGAGCATGAGCCTTCCATAGACAACTGGAGTTACAGCCAGCCCTCCAGCATGAATTGAGGTTGTAAGTCAAGATCCACTGTACCTCTCTGAGTGTCTTTTAGATTTTGTTTGGGGGGTTGAGGTTACCTATCCAGAAGTACAGTTGCTGAATAATGGTGATCATTTTATTTTGAATTTAAAGTCATAGTGTTTTCTATAGTGTTTGTACTACTTGATACTCTCATCAGCAGTGCATGGGGGTTCTGATTTCTCCACATCTTCATCAACACTGGCTTTTATTTATTTCATCATATCTATCCAAATGGATATGAGAGTATATCTCACCACATTTTTGATTCACATTTCTCTAATTATCAGTGATGCTGAGCATGTTTTCATGTAATTATTAGCCATTTTCAGATCTTCTTTAAATAAATATATGTTTGAGTTCCTTTATTTTAATTTGTTGTTGTTTAGTGTTGTTGTTGTTGTTAAGTCTAGGAGGTTTTAAAAATATATTTTAGGTATTAATGCATTATGAGATATTTTATAGTACTTTCTCTCATTGTATACATTACCTTTACACTGTATTGACTCTGTTCTTTGATGAACAGCAGTTTGAATTTTGATGTAGTCTAATTGATCTATTTTTAAATTTATTACCTTTACTTTTGGCAAAGGTAAAGTTATATCTAAGAAATCATTGTCAAATATAATGTCATGGTGTTTTCCCCTAAGTTTTCTTCTAAGGTTTTCACAGTTTTATGCCTTACACTTACCTTTGATTCACTTTAAATTAATCTTTTTTGTATAGTTAAGGTAAGGATCTAACTTCATTCTCTTATATATGGATATGCAGTTTTCTCAACACCCTTTATTGCGAAGACTGCCCTTTCTCTATTGAATGGTCTAGGCATCCTTGTTGAAAAGCTGACCACATGCATAGGTAATTATATCTGGCCTCTTTCTCTATCCTATTTGTCTGTCATTAGTCTAGTATCATATCATTTCGCACACCGTAGGCTTGTAATAAGTTTTGAAATAAGGAAATGTGAAACTTCCAAATTTTCTTTCTTTTAAAGATTGTTTTCTCTATTAATGATTGCTTTAAGTCTATATGATTTTGTGGATGGATTTTTCTATTTCTGCAAATATTCCATTGGAATTTTGATAAGAATTGCACTGAATCTCTAGGTTTCTTTGTATAGCGTTGACATTTTAGCCCTATCAAATCTTCCACAAACATGAGATGTCTATTTATTGATGCTATCTCTATTCAGCAATTGAGCAGTTTAAAAAACTTTAAAATTTCCATTTATTTATTTTTTGAGACAGTTTTCACTCTATAGCCCAGGCTGTCCTCAAGCTTGAGGCAACCCTTCTGCCTCAGCCTCCACAGTGCTGGGATTATAGGCATGTGGTACCATGCCTGGGTAGCATTTCAGCAATTTGAATGCCTAAGTTACATAGAAGTTTCACCTCCTTGGATAAGTTTATTTCCTAAATGCTTTATCATTTTTGCTATTTTAAATATATTTTAAAAATTTTCATGTTTTGATTTTTCAGTGTATAGAAATGCAAAGATTTTTGTGTTGATTTTGTATTCTGTAACTTTGACAAGTTCACTTTTTTTTTGACAAGTTCACTTATTAGTTCTACAAATTTTATAAGACAATGTCTTCTGTGAACAGAAAAAAAATTCCCTTGTTCTTTTCCAATCTGGTTGCCTATTATTTCTCCATCTTGCCTCATTGCTGTAGCTTGGGCTTTCAGTACTGGGTTGAATAGTACTGTTGTTCAGCACTTCAGTAGTATATTGAAGTGACGAAGATGGGTATTATTCTTTTTTCTTCATCTTTGAGAAAGTTTTCAGCTTCTCACCATTGACTGTCTTGTTGATTGTGGAACTTTTATAATAGTTATGTCAACATAGTTTCCTGGTACTGCTAGTTTGTTGAGTGTTTCTTTTTTAATGGAAACATGTTGAATTTTCTTAAATGTTTTGTCTTCATCAGTTGAGATGATTTTTCTGATTCCCCCAGTCATTATCTTAAGGTAGTGTTTTACACTAATTAATATTTGTATGTTGTACCATCCTTGTATTCTTGAAATAAATCTCGCTTTGTCATGGTGACTAACCCTTTTATGTACTGTTGAATTCTGTTTGCTAGTATTTTATTGAAGATATTTGCATCAATATTTATCAGGGATATTGATTTGTAGCTTTTTTTGCATTGTCTTTATCTTTGACACTGCAATGATGCTGGCTTCATAGAATAAATTTGGGAATATTCTTTTCTCTTCAATATTTAGAAGAGTTTGAGGAGGACTAATGTTATTTTTTCTTTGAATATCTGGTGCAATTTACTAGTGAAGTCCCTTGGTCCTAAGCTTTTCTTTGTTTAGAGGTTATTGATTACTGATTCATTCTCTTGACATCCAGTGCTTCTAATTCCATTTGTTATAAGCAGTTTGCTAGGTCTAGCTCAGCTTTCCAAGAAAGGGATGATCAGTGGGAAGGAGTTATTGAAGTCATCTTAGAAGGCTGCCTATCATCGTGTTTCTCTAAGTAAAGCAGAATTATTTCAGTCAACAGATAAAACATAGTGATATATAGAGCATCCTTACCATGTGTCTCTGTTACAGAGGTTCTTGGTGAATGGTGATTCTCTCTCCCATTTAACTGATCTCACAATGTGTTCTTGTAGGTGCGCCTGATATTCTATTCTGATGGTCTCGTTTGCTTGCCAATTAAATTTTTTCCTATTGATATGAGATTTATACTTAGGTGAAAGATCCCTGTTCTTTTAAGTCCATGATATTTCATAGGAATTTCAGCCATATTCCATCTTTGTGTTCTCAATATCAGAAAGTTTTTTTCTGTTTTTCTGTTCTTTTTCTTTAGTATTCCTAGCATTGCTGGGGGCAAAGCAGGCCTTTGATAGAGAATTCTTTGCTTGGAAACCAACCAACAAACATAGAATCAATGAGTGAGTGAATAAACATTGCCATTGCCTGTAAATATATCTCCTTCCTGCTGGTTTTGAAGAGTATGTCTCAGGCAATGCTCAGGGTCCTGATGACAGCCTGACCAGAAAAGAATCTCAATATATGTCACCTGTTTAAGAACAAAGTGGCAGTACTCACTTTGGCAGTACATATACTAAGAATGAAGTGGCTGTTTAGCATCTTCTTGCTTTGGTCCCGTCAGCTATTGTATCCAGTGGATATAATAAGAAGACTATTTTCAATCCATTCAAGGAGTCAGATATACACAGTGCCAAGGTCTTTGTGATTCATCTTACAATTTGTTCACTTGTGTTAAATTTGCAATCAGTAGAAACTTTACTTTGCATTTCAAATTTAAATCTCTTCCCAGGCCAATGATATCCAATTCCTTTTTGAGATGCTGGGCATCAGCAGAGAGCTGCGGTTCTCAGTCATGAGGGGAAAGAACTAATGCTGTAGAGCGGGCTGTGTGTCTGAGCCAGGGCATTCAGTAAGGTTAGAGATGCAATGCAGTTTCAACTTATGATATTTTAAACTTGCAATGATATTATCAAGACATAACATCACTGTAAGGTTAAGGAGCATATATAGTTGAGATGCCATCTCCCTAGTGTCCTTATCATCAGCATAAGAATCTCAAAGCAAGATGCCCGAAATTGTCTTACTATAATTTGAAAAGTAAGTCATTTGCAGCTGGAGTCTCCCAGAAGCCAACAGATGTGAGTGCAGAAAGTTTAGTTGGGAGAGGATCCTCGGAAGCATAGCTGGAAATAGAGAAGAGAGCCAGGAAAGGGAGTCAGCTCAGAACATGTTAATGAACAGGTGGCTGAGGAACGGTTTCCTTGGAGACTGTACAGCATGTGCCTGCAAGTTGTTTCCCCTAACTAGCCCACAAGCTGTGACATTCACGGCGGCTCTTGTCTCCACTGGTTGCAGGCTGCACTCCTGAACCACCCTTAGGAAGAGAGTCTGAGAGTCTCACAAGAAGTCATCTACAGGAGCTGAATGCTAACAGGCCTGGGGAGGGACAGTGATGACATTCACTGCAGAGATATGAGCCTAGATTTACAAACATGGATCTGAGACTAAGCTTTGTCCCTGACTACCAACACAAGTCCCTATAAACTCTCCAGGCCACAACGTGCCCACCTGTAAGACTTTTTCTGCTTTTAAAGCTCTAGGATTTCATTACTTTTACAAAGACAGAAAACTTGGGATGCCTAAAGGGCATCTGGCTCAAAGCTCAGGGTCTGGAGTTCCCTTGGAGGCAACTTCTTTCTACTTTCCTCATTTCACCCTAGTCATTCCAGTTGAGCCTCTGCAGAATCAGGCTGTGTGTGTCTAATCACAACTATGAGTCACATGTTTCCCTAGCATGGTGCTGATGGCATTTGATACTTCGATTACTTCGTTTAAAGTGGTATTATTTGTTTATGAGCATTTGTTAAATCTCCAGAAATCTCTGCTCTCCTATCCTTTTAGCTCCTTACCTTCTGGATAGAGTTAAATCACCTGTTGCTGGCTGGGATAATCAAGAGTGGCTAAAATAGTCTCATCAATGAGTCCCAGGCCTATTTTATTTCTACTGCAACCAGAGTCAAGGAAAGAAATGGAAGAAATGTGAAAGGTTTTGGCCTAGTTTGTTTGCAATTATGGATATGGGTTTAGGTATTTGGAAAACCCCATTACAATATACATCTTCCAGGTCCTGACACTGTCTCTTGCCCTTCTCTACACATTCACCACTAATATCTTAGTATCAGATAATGCCTCCTGGATGCTCCACGGTTTGTAAATAAGTCTGTAAGGATGAGTTACATAGTCTTATAAATGTGAGGGAGGCTGGTATCTACAAAGTCAAAACACATCTTTGGTGCCAGACTTCTCAGAGCCTGATTCTCAATGAAAAGGTAACAAGGAGCAATATTCTCTAAATGAATATTATTCCAGAATACTTTCAGGTAGCTGGAGAAATGCTCTGCAGAATGAAGCTTTTCTGGAGCATGGATTTGCCATGGGAGCTAGGAAGAGTAAAAATTCAGAAGGTCCCAGAAATTTGCAAGAGTCCTATGACCCAGCAGTCTGCTGACACAAGCACATAAAGCTCCATGCTGGGTGCTTTATTGTAAAAAAAAAAGTTTGCCCAGGGAAGATAAAAGTCAAAATACCCTTAGAGAGAAGTGCTTCCTGCTAAGGCGTTTGGTGACTTTGGGAAGAGTAGGGGAGACCCTGGGGGCATCTTTGATGGATGCACTTGCTCCCCAGGGCGTGTCTTAGGCACCAGGATTGGCTCCATCATTTGCAGAGATCAGTGCAAAGTGAAACTGTGGGACCACACGTTTAAATATTATTAAGCATTTTAAAATGATGACAGTAGAAAATCAGAACAAGCATGAGGGCCTTGTAACAACACACGGGGTGCACCCTCATGAAATCACCCATCAGCAACCTTGGATAGGAGCAGCAGCTTTGCTTCTCTGTAAAGTCATTCGGGTTGTGCCAACTATCACTACATTGTACTGCTCCAAGGCAGACCATCTCCCACTCTGCCTCAGCAGAAAGCCAGTCTTGCCAGCTCTTAATGAATCAGCTGCTGATTAAGCAATGTACTGGGCAATTACCCAGAAGAAGCATGAAATTGTGGCCAGAGATTAGGGGTTCAAATCCTTTCAAGGATGACAAGCAATTTTATGACCCTTTACCTTAGAAACCCCCTTTAGAAAAAGAGGTTGAGAACAGGGTCTGTGCTGGGATCAGATCATATCAAGAACCAAGGAGGGTGTGACACATGTAAACCTTGTGCAAATGCCCTCGTGTTTCCCAAGGGCAGAATGATTGCACTTCCTTTCCTGAACTCTTGGCTACTTTTCTCATTTCCCTACACACCCATTCAGCTGCAGCATGAGTAGGAATGAACTAGGCAAAGAGACAGGGCAGCCAGTAGGACAAGATCTTTCCACTGGAAGGAGCGCAGTACACAGGGTAGAAGAGCAGACATATGAAGCCAGACAGCATCCCCCTGTACCTCGCCACGCCTCCTGGGTCTGTGTCAGCTTGGCTGGCAGAGGAGACAGAAGCTAATGGTAAACAAGGGCCATTGAGTTGTCTGTGGATTTTAATCATCCTCAGATCCCTACTACACAGTGGCCCAAATAATTGATGCTTGGCCACCAACCAGCTTCACCCTCTCAGTGGCTTCAACCATCTCCAGCAATTAAGCTCAGCGTGACAGTTGCTTCTGAAATAAGCAGCCGAATGAATAGAATTAATCTCCCTGATTTAAATTCATTAATGCCTGTGATATACTGGTGCAGGCATTTAAGAGCCACTTCACCTCACCCGGTCATGCCCAAAGGGTCACAGGCTGACTCAGAGTTAATAGTGGGGAAGACTTTAATGGAGGGGCAGCTTTGAAGAAGTGCAGGGTGTGTTCAGAAGCTTGAAGATTTAATGCATTTTTAATTAAATGTGCTTTAATAGGATTCAGCACCAACTATCATGTCACTGCAGATAGATTCATTATATTTGTTCAGTTAATTACGCGTGTGTTATTACCCAAGTGTACTCTTGGATGACCTGGAAAGAAGCTTGATTTCGAAGGACATCCAAGAGTTCTGTAGACACTTTCAGGATTAGCTTCAACTATCCCCCACTTTTTACTCCCATGTGTAATCTTGTGTACACATACCCACACCTGCACATGTAGGTACACATGTGTACCCACACAAAGACATTCAGGAGCATAGGTGCACATGTATTTCTCTCTCTTTTCAAACAAAAAATATGGGGGAAATATTAAAGTTAAGAAAAAGTGTTTCTGACCCTCAGTAGTCTTATTCTGTAAAGTGATAATAATATTAATGACAGTGATGCTGCCAAGGTTGTTATAGGCTCCGATGAGGTTATACCTGGACTGCGTGAAATGCAGAGAGCCCTGTGCTATTGCTATTGGCTGTAACCAATCTACCTATACCAGCTCCACCAACCCAATTCACCTATATCCATGCTACAAACTCAATCCATCTGTGCACACCCACCTATAGCCATTTAAACCAAGGCAAGTTGGAGGCAGACCGTCTTCTACTCTGCCTCAGCAGAAAGCCAGTCCTGCCAGCTCTTAATGAATCATCTGCTGATAAAGCAATGTATTGGGAGATTACCCAGAAGAAGCATGAAATCATAGCAAGAGATTGGGGGTTCAAATCCTCTTATGGATGATAAGCAATTTTATAATCCTTTATATACCTTAGAAAGCCCCGTTAGAGAGAGAGGTTGAGAATAATGTCTATGCTGGGATTAGATCATATCAAGATCTGATACGATCAAGCATCAATTATTTGGGCCACTGTGCAGTAGGGATCTGAGGATGGTCCCTACTCATCCACTAAACTCAAAGAATGGAACTCCTGCTTTATTTACATTAAGCATTTGCATACTAAGGGTGGCCTCATTTACTCATTCAATGCACATGCACTTGACCATACTCAGTAAAGACTTCATGAGTATCTACCATATACTCCGCTAAAGGTCTGGAACCTTCACATATTTTTCATACCTGGTTACTTCTCTACCAAGAACCAGGTAAGAATTTTTATGGTATAGATGGGAAATTAAGGCCTTGATTAGTCAGTACTGTTTGTTGGATCCTTACTATGTGTCATACATTATGTCAGGGGTAGGGGTAAAGAAGAAAATGAAACAGGTGTGGCCTTTGCCTTTAATAACCTGATATTGTCACAGAAAAGATTTGAGTATTCATGAGCAATTGCCTTTGTTCCTGGTTCTTTGGTATTTTCTGGGGTCAAGTCACAATTGTCTGGATTGTGCCTTAGTATTGGTCAGGATTCTCCAGAGAAACAGAACCAATAGATACAGAGGTAAATATATAGATTAGATAGATAGATAGATAGATAGATAGATAGAGACAGATATAGATATTGATTGATTCTTTTTTAAAGGACTGATTCATGCAATGGGAGGGGTTGATGACTCCAAAATATGCAGGTCAAGTTTGCAACCTGAAGACCTCCTTTCTGGGGTCAAGTCACAATAGTCACAACCCATACCGAGCATCTTGCAGCCCCATTCACCACAAAGGCTAATTCCAAGTTTGTGGAGAGGAGGGGATGGTGCGATCCTGGGGAGGAGATCCATCATTCCCAGGGAAGGTTCACCACAGACATCTTGTATGAACTGAAAGGGCTCTGCTTTTCACACTTTCCTGTGCTTGTGGCTGCCCTAGGATATTGGTAGGGTAGAGACTGTGATGGTTAATTTTGTATATCAATTTGTATGCCAAATTGCATGGTCAAACACAAATCTAGAAGTAAATGATGACAATTTTTTAAAAGGTAAAAATAATACATAAATCAGTAAACTATGGGTAAAGCAGATTGTTCTCCCATACAATAGGGATGGGCATAATCAATTTAGTTGAAAACCTTAAAGCAAAGACTACAATCTTCCAAGGAAGAAGAAATCTGTCTCCATTATTGTCCTTGGACTCAAAAGTAGCCTTAGTTCTTCCTGGGTCTTCAGGCTGCAAACTTGACCTGCATATTTTGGAGTCATCAGCCCCACCAAGTGCATGAATCTGTCCTTTAAAAAAGAATCAATCAATATCTATATCTGTATATCTGTCTATCTATCCATCCATCCATCTATCTATCTACCCAGTCTATGTTTTTACATCTGTATCCTATTGGTTATGTTTCTCTGGAGAATCCTGACCAATACTAAAGTGAAAGATTCTGTGTGTCCTGTGAGCTCCAGGAGGTGCCAATACGATTGGTATCTGAACTGGATTATGAGTAAAGTCATAAATAAAAATGACATCAAGAGGAAGAAAAGTAATCCTATGAGAAGCCAGGGTAAATCTTCAAGTTGGCCAAAAGACCTTCAGAGGTAAGTTTTGGCAGGACCCATTATGCTGTGTGTCCTCCAACAATTAATTTCTACAGGATGATTTGAGCCCAGTGATTCATCCAAGCTGGTGAGCCACTTGAGTCTCTAAGAAAACACCCCCACCACTTTCAATTTCACGGTTTTTGGTTACATAAATGCAGCTTTTCTTGCACACTGGCAAGTCAATCAGAGGCAGCAGGACCCAATGGCCAACAGCTGGATGAAAGCTGAAGAGAAGGGGAAAAAATCAGTTTGTGTGAAAGCTTTGCAGCAGCCCAGATGTCTGGCAGACAGCAAGCACCAGCACTGGCCTCAGCAACCTCTGCTTCTGATATGTTTTGAATGCCAGTGTGAGCTGGCCACCTCTTGGAGTGCTAAACTAATGAAAGTTTCATTTGAAGTTGCTGTAAATGCAGTTCAGAGGGTGGGTATTGATGGGTTTCAATGTGATCCTTTGCTTACGAGAAAGCACAGCAAAAAATACAAATGAAAAGAGGAGGCAGCTCTGGATTTAGCAGCCAGTATTGTATAGCCACAGACCCATGAGTTGATATTTACCACTTGCCCCAGCCTCCCTGAAAAACAGAAAAGTGTGTGTGGGGGGTAATGTTTTACTGTTTAAAAAATGCTACAAAGATCCTGTCAGGTAAATGCTCAGGGTGAAGTGAATAATAACATTGGTTCCACTCAAGTAAGCACCAGATAAGCACAGATTCTTTAAGTAAGCAGAAATTGAGTGTATTTCACCAATATATTTACTCTGTGGGTCATAGAGGAGGTTAAATAATTTTTTTTTAATAATAGTGTCTCCCAAAAGATACTGTCTGTTTTTCTCCTACCAATTGTTAGAGGAAGGGGCAGCTCTGGGGACAGGCATTGGGCCACATGGGGGCTAAGAGGTGGGGTTTGCTGGACACCTGGGCTGTGGACATTTCCATCTGCCACCACCATGTCCTCTTCTTATGTTCAAGTGTCAATCTCATGTTCAATTTGCAGGGCAGGTGTAACAACAACTCAGAGAGACTACTGGGGATTTTGCTTTCCAGTGGGGATTCCCCTCTCAGTGTCTCAGTGGGCACTTCTGGGAGACACTGTGCAAACCTAGAAGGGACCAGATAGCAGGTACTGGAGTTGTTTGCTTATTTGGCAAGCTGCTCACTTACTTTTTTATGCTTTGACTGATACACAGAGGGTAGACTCCCTGGCAAGCAGACCCAAGCTTCATTCAGGAGCAGTTCACAATCAGCACTCATGAAAGGCAGAGGCAGAAGTTGTATTAGGCTCGTGGAGACACAGAGCAGTGATATAATCTCAGTGGAGGCTTCAGCCCATTCCAAGGGAGTCCCAGAGTTGGATGAGTCTTTGGAGCCCTCTTGGGGAGGTACAAGGACCAGACCTTAAGATCCATACTGTGTGTTGACTGATACATCTCCTTCCCCAACTCAGTTCATATGCTGGAAGCCTAATCCTCAAATTCATAGATGAACAGATTTGGAAGTGGTGTTTTAGGCGTTAGATAGAATTAGAGAAGGTCACGAGGAGGAGCCCCAGTGATGGCATTAGTGGCTTTGTAAGAAGAGGAAGAAAGACCTGAGCTGGCACCGTTGCTCTGTCTTTCCATGTGATGTCTTCACTATCTATGATACAGCAGAAAAGCCTCAGCAGATGCTGAGCAGGGGCCGGTGCCATACTCTTGGACTTCCCAGCCTCAGAACTATGAGCCAAATAAACTTCCATTCTTTATAAATGACCAGTTTTAGGTATTTTGTTATAGTAACAAAATACTATAAGAACAAAACCAAAACAAAACATCTGGTGCTAAGAAGCGGAGCTGTTTCTGCACCAAACCTTGTAAATGTGGACGTGGCTAAGACGAACTCCTTGCCTGTCATCAGATTTGGGCTGCCCTGGGAAGGAGGGATGACAGAGGTTAAGGTGGCTGTCCTGGAGAGCTGAAGACTGTCTGCCGGCAGCCATGCCGGTGTCTGGGTCCTTTATTCCTGAAAGGGAGTCAGGTGGCACATCACAGTGTCTACTACACACATGCTTTAATATAATCTCTCATCCAGGAACTCTTGTCTCTGGGCTTTGCTTAGTGACTTATTTGCCCATTCACTCATTCAATCATTCATTCATTCATGCATTCAATTTATGAATACCTCATCTCTACTTAAACCCTCTGATGGTTTCTTTTGGTACCTTAAGCTCTTCATGCCCTGGGCTTGGGCCCCTCTGAATCTGTATTGGGTAAGACCGTCACCTTTATTTATTGTGCTCGGCAGCTCTGGCTTCTTCCTTTTCTTTGAATGCGCCAAGCTTTCCCATGGTTCATTTACCACTGCACTTATTTTTGTCCATATCTGGAGTCCTGCTCCTGGGATCTTTGCACAGCTGGTTCCCACTCATCTCTTGGGTCTCAGCCCAGAATGTTCTTCCTTGGAGGAGCCTTTGCACATGACCCTGCCTGCAGTGACTCATCCCTAATCACTTTAACTTTCTCTCATTTACGGCTCCTGTTTATTTTCTTTGCACTCTATGACTATGTGAAAATACCCTGCCTTGTTCCTTATTTGCCCGTTTTCTCTCCCTCTCCACTGGAATGGAAACTCCATGAGGGCAAGGCTTTTGTCTGAGGTTATCCATATCAATTACTCACATTTTTAAAGCTAGAATAAATGATTCACAAATAATCCTACTAATTAACTCCATTCATTTATATATCGAGTCTCCTCTTATTGGTTATTTTGCTCATTAATTTTCCTATTCATTTTATATATATGCCACACTTACCATGAGCTCCATAAAGATATTCTTAGCTACATTATTGAAAATGGCATCAGCAAAACTAGATGAAGAAAAAAGAAACTAGAGTAACCTGGAGCTTTTCAACTGATAGCCAAAGAAATTACAGAACATTGTACCAGAAATGAAGTCCCTTTTGTAAGTGAGACTCTGCTGTGATGTCAAGGCAGTGTCGTAGTGTGGAACAAGGCTGGTGGCCCATGAGGACCGTGGATAAGGGAAGCTTGACAAAAAAAGGCTGGCACAAAATGGTTGCAGCTGTCAGAGGCATCTGCTTTTGGGTAGAGGCTAGAAGGAACCAAGAAACAATAGGTGGAATTACTCTCAAGGAGGGACGCATAGGACATTTTCATATTTTTTAAGTAATTCTTTAATACTGTATCACACTTTTTCAATATGAGAAAAATGTTTCAAAATTGTACCCACTGCCCAAGGCAGGATAAGACGCATGTTTGGTGGCTCGGTAAGAAGATTATAGTTGCTCCTCATACTCACAGTTGCCTGTCCACAGATTCAGATGAATAAGGGTCAGAAGTGTTTCTAAAAATCACAGTTGTAACACACAGTTACAGACTCCTTTCCCATCATTATTCTTTCAAGCACAGTGTAACAACTATTTGCACAGCTTTTACACTGTGTTAGATATTTGAATTACACAGGAGAACGTGCACAGACTATATGCAAACACTGCACCATTCTATGGGAAGTACTTGAATGTCTGTGGATTTTGGTAGCCCAAGGTGTCCTGAGTATACCAAGGGATGGCCGTATTTATGAAGCTCCTTTTGTGCGTGCATTTTTTGCATATAACACTCAAGACACAACAATATGAGGAAGGTAATATCATTTATGTAGGCATTTATATATTTATATATTAATTTGGTGGATGTAGCCCCCCACTAAATTTGTGAATATGTTAACATTACCTGATGAGAAGGGTTTTGTAGGTGTGATTAATTTAAAGATCTCAAGATTGATAGGTTGGCTGGGGTTATAGATCAGTAGCACAGTACCTTCCTGGCAAGCGTAAGGTCCTGAGTTTGATTCCTGGTACCAAAAATATAATTGATAGGTAGATTGCCCTGGACTCTCTGGCATTTCCATTATAATCACAAGTGTTTGCCTTTTGTTTTGTTGAGACAAGATCTTGCTATCTAATTCAGGCTGACATTGAACTCACTGTGTAGCTCAGGCTAGCCTCAAACTCTCAGCAAACCTCCTGCTTCAGCCTACCAATTACTGGGATTATAGGTGTGCACCACCATGCCTGGCTACAAGGGTTTTTAGAGACAGTCGAGACGATGTATAGTGAAAATGGAAGCAGAACCTGGACAGATGAAAGCAGACAAGCCAAAAAGAGAAGGCATCCTCTAGAAGCTGGACAAGGCAAGAGAATGGATTTCCCTTACAGTCTCCAGGAGAAATACCTACCTACCTTGGATTTCTAATCTGCAGAACTGTAAGAAGAAAAATTGGTGTTAGACAGTGATAATTTTTTTACAGCAACAATAGAAAACAAATACAACAGATAAATGGATGCTCAGAAGGATGAAATAACTTGTCCAGGGCCAAGAGCACTGTCAGGATTGACTGAGAGGTCATAAAGTTTTGACCTTTTCCTTCTCCATGCCCATCACCACTTCTCTGTGGAATGTGACTGAAGCTGGAATTCTTTCCAAGGAAATAACCATGACGTGGTGGCTATCTGGTTACTGTCTTACTTTTCAGAGGTCTAATTCTAAGGACTGGAGCATACACACATAGATTTCCCGTCTTACCTTTCTCCTTCCTTCTTCCATTCCTTTTTCCTCCTTTATATTTATTGAGCACCTGCTTTGTGCTGGGCTCTGTCCCAGGTTCTGAGAAATGAGATGCACCGAGTAGACTAAGTTCCTGTCCTTTGGGACCTCATCCTGAAAATTTGTCCAGATTCTCTGTCCATCAGAGAGGATAGATAATATTACTCAAGGTACCTGCTTCCTAGAGGTAGGAATACCACTGAGAAAGCACTTGTAAAGGAGCCAGGTGCTGTGATGGGTCAGGGATGCAGCTGCTATCTGGGGTGAAGAGTGAGCAGTCACATGGGAACCTTTATGGCCAGTTGTTGCTATGCAGCTTGTGTGGCTAACCATTCTTCGCCACAGGTGGCTATAACTCTTGCTACCCAGTCACGCTCCCCTTCAGCAGACACACTCCCACCTAGCTCTGTGTGCAAGAGAGTGGAAAAATAAAACAGGGCACAAGGACGTGTGAGACCCAAGCACTAATTCTTTTCTCTGAACCTCAATGTTCCTGTCAACAAAATGATCAGTAATGCAAACGGAGGGCTCTGGGCCGCATCTTGACTGCAGATGTTAGAACACTCAGGCGGGGGAAGTCTTAAACACTTGACTCTATAAAGGAAAAACAAAAGGGAGATTTTTTTTCCTTAAGGAGCCTCTTGGTTTTTGGATTCCTGTCAGACTCCTGAGGTCTGGCAATGGTGGGGCTGCGTTTCCTGAGGCTGCATATGTCTGGCCTTGTGTGGCAGCTGCTTCTCATAGGCCCTGTGTCCTCCTGCGTGAGGGCCACAGTCTCTGCCCACCTGGACACCACCTCCAGTAAGTCGCTTGTCCTCCTGGCTCCTGGGCTTCTGCAGAACATTCCAACTTCCAGGTCCTGCTGTGATGGTGCCTACAGTCCCCGTATCAGGAATGTGTCAACCTCAGCAGCCAGGTTTCAGATCCTGTGCTCATCCCAAGGGACAAACAGTCCTCCTGGCAGAGACAAAAAAGCCATAAATCCTGGAGGTGAAAACTGACCAGCAAATAGTGGCAAAACAATGCTTTTTTCTTCTGTGATAGGGAACAAGGCTCATAGAAGCCACTTCTTGGGCAAGTCCTTTCTGTTTGGGCCTCAGTTTCCACATCTATAAAATAAAGTGGCCAGAACTAGATGTTTCCAGGGCTTTTCCAGTGCATAGGTGCTTTGATCCTCTCTCTTACACACACACACACACACACACACACACACACACTCACACACACACACACACACACACACACACACACGAGTGCACAGTCTATCCTAATTGTTGCCCACTGGCACATTTGTACAGCTTCCTGTAAGTGGTTTTCCATCTACCACTAGAAGCACTGGGATTGCCTCCAACTAGCAGCACTTCTTGCATCCCTCCCTCTCTTGGGCTCCTTTGTGACTCAATCCAGCCATTAAGCTTCAAATCAGTTACCTGCTGGCATTGTGAAAGGGCAGCAAGCAGAATTAGTTACTTAATCTCCTCTCTTATCAATGTTCTCTCCCAGTCCCAGACAACGCGAGACTGTCCCTTGGTACAGGGACTGGCTCAGATCCCCACACTGAGAGTGCGGGGAGGTCAACCAAGACTTTGTTCGCCTCTCTGGTTGGGTGCATGGACTTGTAGGGGAGAATGGATGGCTGCAGGGATAGCAGCTTCTAGTCCTGGCCCTTAGTGGGCCCTAAACCTAGGACAAGCCCTTCTTTCCTGGGGATCTCACTCCTCCCTCTGTAAAACTGGATGTTCATCTTGGACTCTAAGAGCTCAGGGAATCTTCACACGAATGGAAGATAGCATTTATGTTTTACCATTTTCTTTATGGGACTTTCTTAAAATAGTGATTTTTTTGAGAGCCTGGGGACATCTAAAAATAAAGACATGGTAAATCAGAATCAGAAAGACAGTAATCCCCTTTAAACATGGGGGATTTGTTCCCAGTTCCAGAAGAGACCCCCCAAACCACAGATCATACTGAACTCTGTATGTATAAACTATGATTTTTTTCCTTAAGTACATGCCTATGATAAAGGATTATTTAAAGACAAGGCACAGAGATTAACAATAATAATGAATAACAGAATGAAATAATTATAACAACATACTATAATAAAACTTGTGTGAACATTCTCGTCTCTCATTGTACTCTGCATATATGTGGAACCATGGATAACGGGGACTGGTGACATTAATTTACACAGAACAATTCACGCTATTAGCCCAAACTGCTACAATGTATGTGGGCTATTCATGAGGTATTGAGTACGTTGATGTAAGAACTATTAATAGGACCCCACTAGGAGACACACAAAAGCTGTGATGTGAGCATCTGCTCCTCATAGCCCCCATAACTGCTATAGCGTCTTGTATGCTGATTAGTCTAAATTTGATGCATGGCCTGGGCCTGAAGCCCACTCAGGCTTGGCCTGTGTCTGCTCAGGAATTTGCTGCCTTGCCTGGCCACCAACAGGACAAAACTCCCTAGCAAATGACATCCAGATACTAATGCCTGCACTCTGAAGCTCATTTCACAATGTTGGACCAGGGGCCCATCTGCTTATGCTGAAGCCCACACTCTTGCTTTTACTTTGTTAAACTCTAAACCTTCTCAGGAAGGGTCCCCCCAAAATGAATACAGTCATCATCTTGCACTCTGTGGCGGTATGACCAACAGCTGAGACAGGTTCTCCACAAAACACAAACACAAGATACAAGGCACCGGACATTGAGGCTTGGCTTGGTTGGGTGGTAAACACCCACAGACCCAGGGGTCAATCTCATGTTTGTTCTACTAAGGGTCAGCCCTGAGCCTGTAGGCAATTTGTTTAGCTTCTCTCCAGCCAGGGGCAGTAAAGGAAATAAATATATCCTTCATAGGGTGAAAATTCAATCAATTCTTCTAGGCACTGGATTTATATGAATAAATCTCCTTTCTCTCAATTAGGGTGTGAAAGTAGCCAAGCAAGAAGAAAAATTTTCCCATTAAAAGGTGCATGAGATGAAGATAATGAAACATGATATTTAAATATATAAAATGACGAGTAGAGAAGCAAGTTGATTTGGTGACAAGGAAATTGCTCTTCAAAATGGGGCTGGAAGTCAGGCCTGGTGGCACTGACATGTAAGATTGCCAGTTCAAGGCCAACCTAGGAAACTTAGTGAGCCCTTGTCTCAGGAAAATAGATCAAAAGGGCCCAGGATGTAACTCAGTGGCAGGATACCCCTGGGGAGGAAAGAAAAGGTTATTCTACATTGCACAGTCATTTCAGTACCCACAGGGACTGGGTTCAGGTCCCCCAAGGATACCAAAATCTATGGATGCTCAGCTCCTCTATGTTAAATTGGTATAATATTTTCAAATAGCCTATATTATCTCCTGTAGTATGCTACAAATCATCTCTAGATAGCTTATCATACCTAATACTATAGAAGTGCTGCATAAAGAGTTGTTGTACTGTATTGTTCAGGAAATAATGACAAGAAAAAATTATGCATATGCTCAGTACAGATGCGTTTTCAGGATTTATTTGCTTATTAATTTATTGTAGTGTCTCACTGAGCTACATCCCCAACCCCTTTTATTTTGAGAGAGAATCTTGTTAAATCGCTAAGTTGTCCTAGCCGGGCTCAGTCTCCCAGAGTACTGGAATTAGAGGCATATGCCACCATACTTGGCTTTGTTTTAAAGTTTTAAATTACTGAATGGCTGCTGCTCAGGATGGAGGCCTGATGGCATGTGGCAGGAGGGCTGCAGGTACAAGGAGCTCTGTACACACACTAAGGCTTTGAGTGGGTGCGTGAAGGCCTGAAAAACAGCAAGGCTGTCGGTGTGGCTGGAGCCACATAAGGGAGGGGACATGTGGGTTTAGTGAGGTGGGCAGAACCCACAGCACACAAGGCTTCGTGGCTCATGCTAAAGAGTTTCCTTTTTTATTCCAAATGAGCTAGAAAGCCACCTGGAAGTTAATATACATGAAAATATTTTAATATGGACAAAAGAGTTTTGTAAGCTCAAAAGCACAAAAGAAAAGCATTATTATTATTATTATTATTATTAATCATCATCATCATATGTGTGTGCAGTAACTTCATTCCTCATTCACAGACCCAACCAACCAAGGTTGGAAAATACTCAAAGTAAACTGCACCTGTGCTGAACATGTACAGACTTTCCCCCTTGTCATTATTCTCTAAACAGTGCAGCTATTTATATAACATTTACATTGCATCATGTATTTTGTGTCATCAAGAGATGAATTAAAGTATACTGGAGAATATATGTAGGTTCTGTGCCCATGCTATTCCATTGTATATAAGACACTTGAATATTGGTGGGTTTTGGTATCCTGGAGATAGGAGTTCCTGGAATCAGAGCTTCACCAATACCAAGAGATAACTGGTTAAAACTCTTCTATTGGCACCTTGACCTTCTAATTCCCCAGTGAAACTTTGCAGGAGGAAAACCTGGCATGACTGGGTCTGAAAGGGGTCCCAGTCCATGTCTTAAGATCACAGGCTGCTCAGAGGGAGTGCAGTGTTCAGAGCTCAGGTACTGAGTTTGGCCTGAGAGCAGGAGCCCCCTGGGGACACCGACCCTCTTGTAGCATTTGTTTCTTCACCCTGGCAGAGGAGTGGCAGAGGTGTGTGGTGACTGGTCAGATGTCTCAATTTGATGGACTGCTAAAAATGTCTTTGAGTTCCTGAGCCCTCATACAAGTGCTGCTTCTGCTATAGAACCCACCATCACCTTTGGCGAATTGGTTTTTCTATGACTCCCCCAGACCATGCACTTAGCAATTGACCACTGTTTGTATTTTTAGCAGTCTGGTCCATGACAGACTTTTCCACTTGACTGACAATTTCATGCATCCAGTATCTTCCTTGTGTTTGTGATCAAGTAATCCTCCAATCCCAGTATCATAAGGCACCAAAGGTTCATGCCTTGTTCAAGCTGCATGTTCCCATCACAGTTTGCTAGATGTGCCTTCTTTGTAGAGAGCTTCTCTGCTGAGGGCTTTAGGAATTATGGCATGGAGAGTAGGGTGGTGAGATTGTCAGGGAGTTGTTTTGGGCTGGGAATGAAGTGTGTTACTTCTACTCATACCTCATTGGCCAGAACTAGTCACGTGGCCATGGCAAAATTCAAGGAAAGGTGTTAGCGGTGTGTCCCACACACATATATTTATTTCCTGTATGGACTCGCTCAATAAACAATCTTGAAAGCACTGAAAACTTATCTAAGCCAACCTAACCATTCATTAATTTTCAGTTCCTTTTGGTAAATATTGGGGGAAGGTGAGAGCCATGTATTGTTTCACTGCTTGATTGTACGGCATAATAGCAATGAGTTTCACACTGAATGATGTTACATGCACATTATTTTTGGATAAAGAGGAGAAAAATTTGCCTAAAGACAGACACAATCAATTCCCATGAAGTAAATGAAGTTCTACTCTCTGTGTTTACACGTCCTGAGAACTACTCACTCACTGTTCATGAGATATTCACTCCACAGTGGATGCTGTACATTCTCATGGCAGATTTAGCAGATCTCTTCCAACCAGGAGATGAAATATATGCTTAAAAAGCAAGGTGCCAGAGGACCTTAATTCCTGGACAGTCTATGCTATGATAGTTCTTGAGCAACACTGCCAAGACTCTAATACAGTTTGTCATTCCAAAACTCACGTTGAAATTTGATTACCATGGTTGCAATGTTGGGAAGTTGGACCGTTAACAAGTTATTAGATCATTAACAGAGATTAATGTCTTTCTCACAGGACTAGACTAATTCCCTTGAAATTGGATCACTTACCTCAAGACCTGGTTGTTGTAGAGTAGGGCCATACTCATGTTTTGTCTTGCCTATATGCACTGGCTTGCCCTTTCACTTTCTGCTATGACAAAACATTGCACAAGGCTCTCACCTATGAGTAGACATTGCTACCTGTTGTAGTTGGGGTTTTGCAAGGGGAACAATACAATACAGGTCAAATATTTTATAAGATTATTTCATAATGATCACCGAAAGAGTCATATGCAAAGAGAGTGCAGGAAATCTGTCCACACACTAAAGACCAAAGAATCCAGCTGAGAACCCGGATCCTACAGCAATGTCCTGCCTGAGTCCAGCTGAAGACCAATAGCCCCTAACAGTGCCCCCACATGTCCACTGGAGGCCAGGGGCCCATGACAATATCTCATGCACGCTTGTTTCATGGATCTGCACTGGGAAGCGGCAAAAGTCAGTGGTGGGAGCTAGAAAGTGTATGCCAGCAGGACAAAGGAACTTTGCCAACGGGCTGAGGAATCATTTGCACAGGAGCCAGGAAGCAATGTTCAGTGTAAGAACGAGAGCTCTTCCCCAAAGTATCACAGCCATCCTCAGTGAGTCTGAGGTCCTAAGCTCCTCCGATGCTGAGAATAGCCAGGCTCCTACAGGAAAGCCAGTGCAACAAGCTTCTCCAGGAGATTGAACAGTGCACTATCTTCCCCTGTGGAGCCAGGAAGCAATTCTCAAAGTGAGGACCAGAGCTCCTCCAAGGTGAACCATAGCCATTCTCAGTGACTAGGTCCTGAGCTCCTTTGATGATAACAGCTGAGTTAATCAGGAAAGCCAGCATGACAAGCTCCTCTAAGAGAACCAATAGCTTCCAACAGCTTTCCAACAGCTTCTCCTCTTCTCCAGTTCTGCCTCTTATGCTGCCAGCCACAGTCCTCAGGTGGACCTCCCACCCCCAGCATCATGCTGCTCCAGTTCAGCTGGGTATTATAAGTTGACCACCAGTTATCAATCCACCACAATGCCATCTTCTCATACTTTCATGCTCCAGAACCACATGGAAAAAAACTTCTTCCTTTCATAAACTATCCAGTCTCAGATAATTTGTTACAGCATCAGAAAATGGAGTAAGACCTATACTCATTTTGCCAAAAGAACATGATCCCTGGCACCTTTTATTCTAAATAATCAAGTATGTGATGAAAATTTGAAGTTCTTGGTTATAGACTGTGGTTTCCTCATGAACATTATTCTAAGATTTACTATCTTATTCTGGGAGTAGGATAAAATTATCTCACAAATCATGTCTAGACAAAATGTAGTATGTCCATACTACTATTCAGCAATAAAAAGGAATAAATTACAGCTACACAAATTGACATGAGTGAACCTCAAAAAACATGACTGTCAAAAAAAAAGAAAACATGACTGTCAGTGAAAGAACTCAAACCTAAGGAGCCACTCCACTTACATGGGACATCCTGAGAAAGCCAGTCTATGGAGGTGAGTAGCAAAGTAAGGGTTGGATGGGGTGAGGTGTTAATAGTAGTAAATGTGTGGGAGTGAGACCATCGATGCAGATATTTCAGACCCGATTTATGGTTGTGGTAAACAACTTTGTAGAACTCCAAAACACCACTGAATTGTATGTTTGCAATAAATGATTTATACAATGTGGAAAATGTGCCTCAATAAAGTTACTTTACTTTCAGAAAATCTAAGGCACACACATTCACTACACTGTGTATAGTACATTTGAAAATAAATTTGAGACAATGTTACACAAAGAAATGAAATGTCCCAAGGAGTTTCAAACACCTCCATTTACCCAGTTTTCCTTTTGAAAAGAACAAATTCACTCAACCCTGACACCAAAGCCAGTTTAGATTTTCTCCAAACAAGTTGGAGAGGAAGCATAACAATTTGTAGTAGGGGTTATCTGTGGGTCATCTCCTCCTGTACATGCTCATACACAATACAGAAGGGGATTTAGGAAGAAAACCAAAAGGAACAAAATCCCAAATTAAATCAGCTCAGATTTGGAGGTTCTGACCAGTTTTTTGACCTCAGTTCCCTCAACTAAAAAATGGGGATAATACCAGCTCTTTGCAGGGCACTGCAGCAGGGATGTGGGGACTGATGAAGGAAGTCATCATTACCCAGGCCCTCTGCAGAAAGGCGCTGTTTATCTATAATGATGGAGTTGGCTCCTTCCCACATAGGTTAAGGGCTGCAGGGGTAGAGCAATGCTTTTTAAATTGCAGATTATGCTGAAATGCAATTCTGATGCTAGCAGTGCTAGGTGATTCCTATGCTCCTGGGCCACACCCACACTTTGAGTTGGAAGAAAAACCAAGCTTTATATGACAAAGTCTTTAAAATTCCACCTCTCACTATTTAGCCACATCAAGAATTACTAGGGAAGCACAGACACCTGGCTTTGCCAATAGCCATGTGGAACCAGCACCTATAAACAGTTTTGGGGTCTAGGATTCATAACTTCAGTGGGGTTTGGAGATCACTGGTAAAGAGAACCTCGCAGAAGTCATAGAAACACTTTGGACTTGAGACAGGAAACCTGCCTTACATTCCTTCTACATATACCACGTGTGTAGTTTTGGTGTGGTCACTTCCGCTTCCTGGGCCTCAGCTTCTCTCTCTGGACAAAAGTGGGTGGTGAGACATGGGCCAGCCTACTTCAATCCAAAACCTCTGTTCCGTGACTGGGTGAACCCCTGCTTTCCTGTCTTACTTCTCACTTCCAATTGGCCATGGCATTTCTGTGACTCAGGAGAGCAGGCCCAGCAGCCGGGAGGCAGGGAGTGGAGGGCGGAGTGCCAGCTTTTCCGCCCTGCTGCCACCAGAGCCGGCGCCCAGCTTGGGCTATTGTACTCATGGGAGGTCTTAGCTGGTGAGGCTGCCAGCCCGACTGCTCAGGCGCCAGGGCTGCTTCATTATTTCATCAAAGTTCATTATGCTGGGGAGGAGACCAGTAATAAAACATGATTACAAGTGTCTCCAATGAGCACTTAAAGACATAATTTGGGGTATACATTCTGCTGCATCCCTGTTCGTGGTCACATAACGCACAGAGATTTGCACCTCTGATCTACACCAGTCTTGGGGTTAATTGAAACGAAAAAAACACCCGAAGAACTCGATTCAATTTGTCTTGGGACTGAATTTGTTGTTTTATGTGAAGGTGTGATTTGCCACTTTTGAAAACACACAGTTACGTATGTGTGTAAAAGGCAGGTAGGGCGGTGATACAGGAGACACCAAAAGACTGAATGGCGGCCAAGCGTATCAGGTGCCAGTGGCAGGCACCTGAGGAGAAACACGTTTCCTTTCTTTCTTTCCCTTTGCTGTTTCTCCCATCCACACCTCTCTTGTCTCTTGCAATGGCAAGTGGTGACGAATGCAAGGAAGAAAATCGATGACACTTCACACGTCAGTACTAACACAAAAGCTCCTCTGTGTATGTGAACCTTGTCATCCAGAGGGATTGCCAAGGTGCCTGTGTCAGTGTCGTGCTGCGTGAACCAGGACTTGTTAGATAGTGACTAGCAGGTTAAGCCCAATTGCCAGTGATGTGGGTTGTAGACCAGATGGCAGGATGGGGTGTGTGTCTGGGGGGTGTGCCTGTGGTGTCCGTTGGGGAGAATTTTGCTGGGTCGTGGCTGGGTGAGCCACAGACCTCTCTTTGGGTTTCAGTCTGGAGTATGAGACCTGGGTGTCCGCACTGGCTGTGCCCCTGATTCACAGGGTGCTCTGGGCAGGTTCTGCTCTATGGTCATGGTTTTTAGTCCTTGTAAAATGGGAAGGTTGGGGTAGGCAGTGTCTTCCAAGTTTGCTTAACCTGAGGATCGTCTGAGAAACTTGTCAAGTACAGATTTCCCCAGCCCTCACTCAAGATGCCAGATCTGACTTTCCCCAAAAGAAGCCAGGGAATCAGCGGTGAGTGACTTCTCCAGATGATCCCTGATATTTTTTATGTACTCTTAAATCTGGAATACATTATTATCATTATTATTATTATTATTAATTTGGTGTTTTTTTGAGACAGTGTCTCACTATGCAGTTCAAGCTAAACTTGAACTCACTGTAGAGCCCAGATTGAATCCAAACTTGTGGTGATCCTCCCGCTTCAGCCTCCTGAGTGCTGTGATTACAGGTGTGCACCACCACGCCTGGCATGGAAGACATTTTTATCATCAGTACTCGAAGTGGTATAGACTAATGGTAGTGAATATATGGCATGCATGTCCCAGTGAGCTGTTTGCTGAAAGCTCTGAATGGTTTGCCATCATTGGTATAGATGGTTAATAGTAAAGAGTTTATGCCCACTTTGTCCCCTGGTTCACCCAGTCCCACTCCCAACTGTAACCAAAGTTAATGGCTATGTGTGTTTGTTCATCCAGAGAGATCTGTAATATACGTGTCAGTATATATATATATATGTGTGTGTGTGTGTGTGTGTGTGTGTGTGTGTATAAATATAAATATAAATATAAATATAAATATAAATATAAATATACACACACACATACACATATATACAATCTTTATTCTTCCCCCTTGTATTAATATGTCTTGGAAACTTTTTAATACTGATTGTTTCAGGCAGCAATATATTTGCATTAGCAGGAATGTGTCTCTTCTCAAGTTCAAGCCCAGTGACTTCTTGTTGGCAGCTTGAAATTGGCCATGGTAGAAGTATTTATACCACAGAAAATGCTGGAATCAACTTTCTCCCAAACCGTGGCTAGAGAATGAGTTTTTACAGTTTTCCAGACCACCATTGGATAAAGTGTACTCTTATTTGTTTTATTTCTGTGTGATAAGAATATATAACAACTAGGTGTGGTAGTGCATGCCTGTAATCCCAGCACTCAGGAGGCTGAGGCAGAAGGATCGTTGTGAGTTTGAGGCCAGCCTGGGTTACAAAGTGAGCTGAAGCCCAGCCTGAACTGCATAGCAAGACCCTGTCTCAAAAAGACAAAAAAAAAAAAAAAAGAATATGAGAATATATAACAAAAGATTTATCTTCTTCATTAAAAATGGCTGTGTAACAATCTGTTTTATAGATTATTATAGTTTATAAACTAGTTTATTTAGCCAATCCCCTTTTGATGGACATTTAGGTTGTTTCTGATCTGATTCCAGTATAAACAATGCTAAATTAAACAATTCTGTACATAGCATTATTTTACATGTGCAAATAATTAAGAAACATTCCCAAAAGTGGCCTGAGTGGGTCAAAACTCTGTGCATTTGGTGTTTCGATTGGCATTGCCACATTGCCAGCACTCTGCCAGCAATATATGAGAAATGCCACTCTCCTTCCACTCTCCACATTGTTAAGTTCAGTATCTCCATTGCAGGGTAATATGGATTTCTTTACTACTAAAGAGGCTAGGAATTTTTTCACATACATATTTAAGAGCTATTTATAGTTCCTTTTGATTAGGAAAGTCTGGAAAGACCAGCCTAATCTAATCTTTTCTTCACAAATGGAAACTTCAAGGTCTAGAAAAGAACTAACAAATGTCCCCCAAGTTATAGCAAAAAGGGGGTTCAAATTAGGAGCTACAGCCCCTTAAAATCAAGTGGGGATCTAATGTATGCAAGTCCACCATCCCCTGGATGTGTAACTGTGAATTGTATCAAGTGTTAAAGAAGAAGCCACAGGATGCACACTGGCAGCCCACAGGCTAGAGACGGCCTGTGGATGTTTATTTTGGTGAACATAGGTTTCTCTCTTCTAAATTTTAATTTAAGATTTCTCTCTTCTAAATTTTAATTTAAGATAGTCACCAAATCTAAAAATGAGATTTGACATAAAAACTCTTATTTCTGATTTTGCTTAGGAGAAAAGTAAAACCAACCAATATTTCTAGCAAAAGCGGGCTGAATATTCCAATGGCACCAGCTCCTTGGCTGAGGGCAGCTGCCTGTCTGAGGATGGGCACAGATGCTCCAGTTCACCACAGTCCTTGCCATTCCCTAACATCTCCCCTTAGCATGTGCTGCTACCCCAGGCCCTCTGCCACATCGTCAGATTTGTATCATTTTATTTTTCACTAATCTGGAAATGTGAAATTCAAAGTGTTCCAAAACCACAAGACTTTCTGTCTTAAGTGAAAATTCACTTTTCTTCTCTGCATTGTGCACAATTTCAAATATACAGAAATGTTGAAAGAATTATGTAGCAAACACCCAGTGCCTAAACTTTATGGCTAGCATCTTACTCTAGTACATCACTTACCTGCCCATCCAGCCATTTCTGCATCTATTACCTATTCATCAGTTCTCTTTCTGAGGCATTGGAAAGTGAGTTATCAACCGCAGTGTGTTTTACCTATGGAATACTTTGTATTCCTATTTTGCTCTAGAATTCAATATTGGTTTATAACTCCTTTCTTGAGATGGGATTTTTATATAGTGAAATGCATAAATCTTAAATGTTACCATTCTGTGTGCGTTGATGAGCGTGTGCACTCACGAACTCAGATCCCCACAGGATACAGAACATTCATCTGCTCAGAAAGTTTCTCATGCTCTTTCTCAGGGCATCCTGCCCCCATCTCCTGCTTCACTTTTGAATCTCCCCAGGCCGTGGGCATTTGGGTTTGGGATCCATGGCACATCACATGAAGGAAAGCTCGGAGAGAGAGAGAGCAAATAGCCATAGTAGTGAACACAGGCAAAGGAAGCCCAGTCAATGCTTCTTGCCTCCTGGACAAGCTCTCATCACTGGAAGCCCGTCTGGGGCATTCTGGCTATGTTCTGCACTTCTCTGGGATGCACACAGGAGCCATTTGTGTGGCACACCTGTCTGATACCTGTGATGACTCCAAAGCCCCATCTAGCGAACTGGTGCCCCTTTCAAAATTCATTTACATGATGTCCCGGTATGGCAAGAAAATGGTAAACCTGACCTACAGATGATACAGAGTGTATACTTCACAGCTAATGAGGTAATGGTTTTATCTTAGCACCTAACTCAGTAAACATGTAGATACACACCAGTAACTTCAGCCAAACTTACACTGTGATAGATGCAATATAGTGACAAAAGTGGAGATTTTTTTTGTTGTCATATTCCTGAGTCCGAAAACCATACACAGACATAGAATTCAGGTTGAGTCCAAAGATCTAGCTTTGAATGTAAGGTCTGACCCTCCTTGTGTCTCTCTGCAATCTTGGGCAAGTCATTTATCTCTTCAAGGCTTTAGTTTCCTCCTCTACAAGATGAAGACCCTAAGACCTGAAGGAATTGGGATGACAAGCGAAAGAACACAGGTGAAGAGTAGAAAGGCTGAAGAAGTCATTTGCACATCTTTCTTTCCCTCCACAAGCATTGCATTCAAGAGGTACCACTGCATCACAGCTGTGAATTTAGTGTTCAGCTACTGACTGGCTCTGTGGTGTGGACTTGACACATAACTCAACCATGAAATCCTCATCTTTCCCTTAACTTTCACCAACTGTAACTTCCTTACTGACAAGTGAGGCATGCAAGCCTTTCCTTCACAGAGTTAACACAGAAATAAACTCACATGACGTATCTGAAAGTGCAGAGTGGCGGGAAAGGAGTGTCAATCTAGAGGTCATTAGAGGCTCTTTCTAGAGGCTCAATCGAGAGGCTCTTTCCTCCCCTTTATTGTCCTACCTCAGTTCACACCACCGTTGCCTTTATCCAGGTTCTTGCAACAGCTTGTTGTTCCAATTCTTCTTCCTCTATTTTTGTCCCTGACCCATCTAAACTCCCCATTTTAGCCAGAGGGGTCTGGTAATATCATCTCCTTTCTTCAGAAACTGCTGTAGGCTTTAAGAAAGGGTCTAAGCTGTCCTGCATTAGAAGGGACTGTCTTACTTGAGCCCAGATCCCCTGACTGCCCAGTTCCTACTAACTCCCCTCTGCACCCAGCATCTGACAGGGAAAGAGTCCTACCCTCAGCAGCCTCTGGGCCTTTGAGTATGGACATCCATGGACCTCACACACTCTGTCTTCCACCCTGGGGACAGGGACTGTCTTAAGACTGCTGAATCGTCCAGAGCCCAGCAGTAGGCCTGACATATAGGAAATATTCAATATTCATTCACTACATGGATCTAATATTTAAGCAACCTACATAATATATTAGGTACAGTTGTAAGGGCTTTTGTATATACTGTCTCAGTGCACACATACGCCTGTGGTTGTGACTCTCATTTTTACTCGCAATCTTATAACGAATGAATGCATAAATAAGCAAGCAAATTATTTTGGGCCCTAGGAAATGAGGTCTTACTCATTTCATTCTATAGAAAGTACAAAAACCTATAATACCTTCCTTGTACTTGAATAGAAAATTCTATGATTTTGTGGGAGGGAGTGGAGTTATTGGGGATTAAGCCCAAGTCCAACACACTAAGCTGCCTACCTTTTACCATGTTAAATTTTGAGACAGAAACTCACTGTGTCATTAAGCTTCCCAGCCTGGGCTCAAGCTTGAGATCCTCCTTCCTTTCCCTCCAAGAGTCCTGGCTGGCACTATAATAAAAAAAAAAAAACAGTTCTGTTGCCTTTTTATAGCCAGAGGCATAAATACATCCACTCTTATTTTTACCTTTGGGAGACAAACTGGTCTGTGCCTCAGGCCTGATAGAAATCTGTCCATCCAGTGTATGTAACTACCACCAATCTACCAGGAGCACACAGGAATGAGATGGGGGAGGTGTTTTGGAGCCCTATTGTTTGATTCAGTGAAAATGATCCTGACCACCATTTCTCTCCCCAGCTAGGTAAGTTATAAAACTAGTTTTGTGTCTGGATGATGAAAATATATGTGGAATGAAGTTTATCATTTGGGTGGATTAGTAGGTCAGTTAGCATCATTTCCAAAACTTTCTCTTTATCCCTTTTGTGTACAGATTCAGTCATCCACAGCACCCTGCTCTGACACAAGTCTGTCTAAGATACTTTGAGTAAATGATGTTTGTATCTTTGCACTTTGGTAACATTAGACCTGCACATGAATTCCAATCCCACCTTTTATTGCCTTCTTCGTCTTGACCAAGCTATTTTACCTACTTGTGCCTCACTTTCCTAATCTATAAACAGGATAAATCTGGGGGGGTGCTTTGAAAGTTGAATGGATCAAAAGTGCTAAGTATGTAGCATGATGCCAGGGACAGGTTCCAGGTACCAGGGGAGTAGTTCTTTCAGTGCTTCAGAGCGTCTCTCAACTTCCAGTAAGGAATGGAGAGAAGCTTTCACTTACGGGAAACTCTCAAGGAGTGACACAAAGGGTGGGAAAACTGTACAATATCTGCTTAGATTAAGAAAAAATCATTTCAGTAACAATATAGTACCATGCTCACCCTAAAGGTGCTCCGACTCCCTTCCAACACAATTATCCCACCATTTTTGGCAGTTTCTGAAGCACTTCTGGAAGTTCTCTTCCAAGGGTGTTTTTACAAAGTGTGATCAAGAATAAGGTGAATGTCATCTAACAGAAAGGCAGACTTGCAAAAACATTGTGGTGCGTCCTCATTCATATCAGGCATCAGAGCAGACTCTTGCTCAGAGTCAAAGTGGCCATGCAAAGTACAGCTTCTGAGTTGACTCTAGACATTGAGGTAGCTATGGCAACACAGCTAAAGTCACCAAAGAGGACACGGATAACCGCTGCAGGAAGCGAAAGAACGATGGGATAATTGTGTTTGAGCGAAGAGGGAGGACACTGAGGGGACCTGATGGCAGTGTGTCTTTAACTGGAATAATTTTTAAAAATGTAATCATTCATTTTACTTTTAGATCACACCTCATATATCTACCAGTAGACCATGTTTGGGTTCATGAGAAAGAAGGGCTGTGACCCCCTCCTCAGCCTGGGTAAGATGATGAGCAGTATTGCTAAGCGCACACTGTATCTGACTCTCTAAAATGTTATCCTTCGGGGCCCTCACATCATACCCTTAGAGAAAGAATTTCTGTTTCCGTTTGAACTCCCCTTGCAGTCTGGGAGGAGTGAGATTCTTGAGAGAATGAATGGTTCTCAAAGTTTGAAGAACAGACCAGAGGAAGTAGTGGGTCCAAAAGGCTGGACACCAGGAATTCTAAGGCCCCACACTAAGATATGAGGGAAGTGGCCTGGGAGCCCGTATAGTGTTCACTGCTTGTGTGGGAGAGGCTGTGCAGGAATCTTGGGGACATAAGTCCACAGTCACTGGCATTCTGAGTCCAGCCCAGGGCAGAAGTGGTCTGCAGGGGCGGTTGCTAGGCCAGTCTGCCTGGAGGCTAGGAGATGAAGAGCATGGTAAGAAGCAAAGCTGAAGAAATGGAATAATACCACTTTATCGTAATTTTTCTCTGTCTTAGTTAAGACTGTTATGCCTTTTCCACTATTTTCCTTGGAGATTATAAACCACAAACTCAGAGGGATGGGATCGCAACAGTTCAATTCATTTACGGTTGGGTGGACAAAATGGGTACTGGCCTCCCCGGAAATTGTGTAAGTTTCCCCTTGAACCAGGGATCCTCATTAGCCAGTCTTAGCTAAGTCAGCTGGGCTGCATGCCGATGGTAAACACGGAGCAGGAATGGGGCTGGGGTGTCCCCTTCCCTGCTTCATCACCCTTTCCGCTCTTAATTACACAAATCCCGCCTCTAGCTCTCTGCACTCCGGAAACAGAAATCTTAATGAATAGTAACCAAAGAAGGACCACAATCGCTATTTCAATGTTCCTTATCTCAGTCATTGCAGAAGAGAAGTTTTAAAACAAGATGGATTTGGAACAACTATTTATCTAATAAATAAGGCCCCCTCCCCCTCCCCTCCCCCCTCACTTCCTGCTGAAAAGCGCTGTGGCAGCTAATCCTTGTTGGCTCCGCTTATAATACATTATCGTTTTTATCGGCCTCGTAAATCGCCTTTCAAGATTACACAGAAATATACATTGCCCCACTGTAATTACCCCACACTCCCCTCTTCTCCTTTTTCATTTTGATCTCAGGTAAACCCAGTCATTACCCACATCAGTGTGGCTTCCCAAAACGTCAAGATTAAAATGGACCATGAAGACTTATGCAAGACTGAGTCAGCTGGGCAATTTGAACCAATAAATATCAAAGTCGTGTCTAAGCAGAGAACAATTCATTTGATACCACATCTGTCAACAGACCTGTGAAGGATTTTCCTTCCTGGGGCTCCACCCTGGCGGCCCTGCTTGCTCTTCTTCCTGATTCTAAGGAGAAGCTGGATTTGGCCTCACCTGAGGGTGGTGTCCAGGGTCTAGGACAGTCTGAGCACTCGAAGCAGGGGGGTCAGTGGCTGAGTCGCCTGCCTTCCATCCCGCTATCAAAACGGCCTGCTCTGAAGCCTTGGCCCAGTGAGTGCACTCTGCAATTAGTGATTCTTTTTTATTGGTTGATGTGGGCTTCTGGCCAGCAGGAGTTGGGATTGAATCAATATTCCTTTCATTATGTCATCACGGGCAAATGAATTATGAAAACAAAAGCTCAATATGAAGCTGCCAATGCTAATTACTGGGTAGGATGCAGGGCACAATAAACAAAGAGCACTCTGTCCTGGCAGGGGAAGAGGGAACCACCCCTTTGCTGCAGCTGAGGGTGGCAAGGCCCAACTTTCCTGCTCCCCTCAAGCCCAAGGCTCCCCCAAGGGAGTTGGAAAGGATCAGGCCCAATCCGCATAGGCCCAATAATCTTGAAACCAGTATTTAAACAAACACAATCCAATCTTGTCCAAGGATCAATTATTGAGTGCTTGCTGAGTACCAGGCACTGAGCTTTTCTTTCACTACCACTGTGTTCGTTGCTGTCCCCAGAGGCTGATGGTGAGGGGTATGTCTTTAGAGTCAGACACACCTGGCTTTAGGCCTCTGCCCCAACACTATTTACTGTGGAAGTTCAGCATCTCTGAGCCTGACTTTCCTCATCTGTACAATGAAGGTAATAATCTGCATGTCAGAGTCTGTAGGAGTACCAAAAAGTAAGAGTCACATGGTAGGTGAGAAGTAAGTAGTTGATGCATATTAGGAATTCTTTTCCTTCTCCTTTTTTTTTCTTCCCCCTCCGCTCTCTTTAATTTTATCCTTCTCATTGTTACACTACCATCACCATTATCATGTTCCAGTAAATGTCCCTTAGAATACCAGGGCAGGACTCACGTACCCGTTATTAGTTAATCTTATGAATGAATGAATGGGAGGAAAGGAAAAAAGGAAAGAGATCAGTACGGGCAATGTGGAGTTGGTCAAAGAGCACTCTTCACTCAGCCTAGCATCTTGGACTGCAGAAATAGACACAGTCAGTCAGAATCTCAAAGAAAGTGGAGGAGTCATTAGAAGACATTCAGTCTTCTAATGGTGAACACCCATTTCCATTCATCTCCTTGGGTTTTGAGAACAAAGTGGAAAGAATCAAACTGTTCCCTTTGTGGAAAAGTCCCAGTCCTAGTGGGGGACTGTGACAGCATCTGTAGGCCCAACTGTCCTTCTCTCAAGTCACAGGGGGCAGGATGCAGGGTGGGCAGGGGGAAGAGTGGCTGGTGGAGACAGTGAGTTGGGAATAAATAGCTATCAGTGTCCAAAGCCTATGGTCTTTCTTGGCTCCCTAAGGGCATTGTTCCTGTGCCTACCACTGTATGGGCCAATGAATATCCAATCAGTCTTTGCTAAATGAGGAACAGAAGTAACCAGTGTCATGAACAGTAGCTTCCAAATAATTTCTCTTTCGCATGGTCACAGGAAACCTTTGCAGTGGGGGTTATCATCCATTTTCAAAGGAAAAACTGAAGCATTGAGAGCAGAAGTAAGCAGCCAAGTTCAACACAGTTACTTAGGGCTTCTAGCCTGGGGTTGGAGACTTTCCCAGTGTTATGGTTGATACATTGTGTCAACTTGGGGAGGATAGAGGTCTGGCTGAGTGATTCAGCAGGAAGCCAAGTAGCTTACTTTGTATACATCCTGAGCCTGTGGAAAAGGAAGGCATGGAGATTGTGTGAGAGCTACACACCTCCTGGGTGGGGGTAGGCTGTTTACAATGTAAGGGAAGAGAAGAGGATGCTTGCAGCCATTCGTCCCTTTTGCTCTGGTTGTTTTTGCTGTGCTCTGCTGCCATGAAGTTTGCCCTCTGCCATGTGCCACTCTGCCTCTGAAGCAGCCAAGTATGGACTGAAACCTCCACAAACTGTAAGCTAAATAAACCTTTCCTTTCTTTATTTTGGGTGTTGGGTATTTTGTCTCAACAACAAGAGTAAAGTAACCAAGACACCCAGCTCTTCCGGGCCCTATGGAAGAAAGAGGGAAGCCAGCCTTCTGCTTTCTGGTTACAAGTAGACCCCAGACATTCTGCAGGCAACCAGTTTCCTGCTTGATTGGGAAGATGACTGTCCCTGGCTGATTTTTCTGGGACTCTTTTCCCCACAGGCAGATTAATCAAGGTCTTAGTTGTTAGTTAATTAGAGGCCAATGGCTTTGACTTCCTTTTCATATCCCAGCACTGTGTGGCTCCAATCACCAGATTAGGTAAATCTCTTTGAATCACAGCTTGGAAGTATTCTCTGCAGTGGAGCTCCTGGAGGTGATGGGTTGGAGCATGGGAGAACAAGTGTTCTGTGGAGCTCGGCAAGAAGAAAACTAGAGAAGTCTCATGTCATGTTTATCTTCTAAAGAAAGAGTCCCAGTATTCATGGGAGTGCAGACAGGTTTCCTAAGACTCAGAAGGGCCCTATACTTGGGGTTTAATGCTCTGTGTTCATTGTCCTGCAATTCTTAATAATTTTATCTTTGCATCCAATTTTTTTTGTAATTGAAATTTGATGGAACAAGAGAATATGTGCTGGAAATGAGGAGCCTTAGCTCAGGCCTGCCCCCTACTTGTATTGTGTCTTGGCTTCCTGGGTGGGTTCTCAGTTACCTTCTTGTATGCTCCACCCACTGACCACTGCTGTCCTCTGGCCCTGGTAGGAGCCTCCACACAGAAGCAGGGAGTCTGGGCTTGTGTGCATGAGCCCTGGGAGCAGGGCTTCTGGATATGGGGGGTCTGTGCTCATTCCACTCTCAAGGGAGTGTGGCATTAAATAACAGGTGAAAAGCACCCACAATGGTAGAGAGACAGAGATTATGGAAGAAAGGGTAGAAGCATTTTTTCCTGCTTCTTGAACAAAAGTCCTAATTGTTCTGAATCATACCATTATATGGCTCAGTAACGGCTGGAAGAAGAACAGATTAGCTCAAGACAACATTTCACTGGTTACCAGCATGAGCTTCCAAAGGAGGCTCTGCTTCTTGCTATGTGACCCTGAGCAAGTTACTTCACTTGTCTGACAATTTTTCTGTAAATGATAATAAGGTTGTCAGGAAGATTCAATGAAGACTTGCAAGTCAGAGCTCGGGCAGTATTCTTGGCCCAGAGCAAGTGGTTCCCATGAGTTGTCACTGGTCCATCACTGTCATTGTTTTCTGCATCATCCTTATTGTCAACTAAGTTCTAGCTCTACTAGCCCTAAGAACCCGGCCACATTATCACAACTTGAAACCACCCGATGCCATGCCTGTTATCCTTTAGGATCTTGAAAATTGACAGTATCCTCACATACATGGTCAGTTAACTTTCAGCAAGGGTGCCAAGACCACACAGTTGGGGAATAGATTGTCTCTTCAATAAACAGAGCTGGGCAACATAGATGCTCATGTGCAAAAGAGTGAAGGTTCACCGTGCAGATGAAACTCTTTTTAAAAAATGGACCTAAACTTAAGAGCTAAAATTCTTAGAAGAGGACACCAAAAACATCTTCATGACATATTTGGCCACAATTCCTGGCTGTGACATCAATGGCACAAGCAACTAAAGATGGGAACAAAGATAAAATTAGACTTCATCAGAACTGAAACATTTTCCACACCACAAAACCCTAGCAAGAGAGTGAGAAGAAAATTCAGACAGGGAGAAAATATTTGTAAATCACATGTGATAAAGAATCACTGTCTGGAATATATAAAGAACTCCTCTACCTCAACAACAACAAACAACACAATTCAAAAGTAGGCAGAAGACTGGAATATTTTTCTGAAGAAGATATGCAGATGATCAATAAGTACATGAAAAGGTGCTTAAAGCCCTAATCATTATTACAAAGTTACAAATCAAAACCATAATAAGAGCACTCAAGAGTCTGAGAGAAGAAGATTGATGCGAGTTCAAGACCAGCCTGGGCTACAAAGTGAGCTCAAGGCTAGCCTGAACTGCATAGCAATACCCTGTCTCAAAAAAAAAAAAAGCAACACAATATCATTTCATATCCATCATGATGACTCTAATACAAATTTTTTAACTCTCCAGAATAGAAAACAAGTGTTGGAAAAGAGGTAGAAAATCAAAACTTTTGTACATGACTGGTAGGAATGAAAAGCCACTGAAGAGAAGAGTTTGGCAGTCCTTCAAAAAAAATTGCTAAACATGCAGAATAAAAACAGGATTTGAATAAATTTTTATAAACTCACATTCATAAGAATGTTATTCATAATAGCCAAAAAGAGGAAAAACCACTGGTCACCAAGGAGGAATGAATAAGCAAAACATGCACATACAGAGGAATGCTATCCTAAAAAGGAGGGAAGTTCAGGCGCATGCTGCAACAAGGATGGACATTCAAGTCATTGCAGTAAATGGCCCAAGCAACAGGTAATTATAGTAGATGAAATTTTTATAGTAAATAAAATAAACCCGATGCAAATGGATAAATATTCTATGATTCCACTTATGTAATGATTCTAGAAATGTCAATTTATAGGGACAAAAAGGAGATTAGAGGTGGCTGGTACCTAGGGAAGGAGTGAGTGGGGAATTGCTGTTTAATGAACATAGAATTTCGATTTGGGATGATGAAAAGACTCTGAAAATGGATAGTGGGAAAAGTTGTACAATATTGTGAATGGACTTAATGCCACTGGATCATAAATTTAAAACAGCAAATTTCATGTTATCTTACCACAGTTTTAAAAGATGGTTGCCTCTTAATTTCTCTGAGACTCAGTTTTCTCACCTGTAAAATGATAAAACTACATTCCTGGAGTGCAGTGAGGAAGAGCCCTGCATATGCGGTTAGACGTCTGTAAGGAGGGGGCTGAGGTCCTGCCCCTCCCCCAAGTACCAGTCCAGCCAAACTTGAGGCAGTGGCTCTGCCATGGAGAGCTGGCTATCCAGCTAAGAGACCCAAGAGCAACACGGGCATATCCCTTTGGATCTTCAACTTTTAATTTCCTAGAATAGTATTTCTGAAACGGTTTACCCTGGAAAGTGTGTCCTAGTGAGTCACTCCTCAACTGAAAGATAAAGACTGAAAATCATCATTGTTTAAAGCCTCTGACAAGTCCTGTGAATTAAAAAGTGTTCTTATTGTAGCAAAACCCAAGATTTTCAAAGCTTCTTTGAGCTTGAGTTTCTTTTTCCATGTGATATCCACAAACTACTTTAAAGGAAGTGTTTGTTCAGGGGCACGGAAAGATGAGACTCTAAGCAGGCCTGCTAGGAAAGACGTATGGCCAAGGCAGCGAAATGAATTCCACCACAGTCTCATGACTTCTGATTTCAGCTAAATTCCTCTTTAGCAACTTATGTATAGTCTCTTTAGTAATTTACTCACCCATTCAACAAAATGTTGCTAGTACCTATGCTGTGCAGGAAGCCCAGGAGGGGAAACACAATGAGCTAGTAATTGCATTCCCAGGTGACAGGGAGTATTGTGGGAATGTCAACACTGGTACATCTGAAATACTTTCCAGAGGTCCTCATTCTCCTGCCATGAGCTGATAGATCGCAAAAGCCCAAGGAGAGATTGCTCATGTTTCACTTTCTCAGAATTCCAAAGAAGTGGAACTACGGAATGAATTTGCTATGGATTTGGGGCAAAGATTTCAAACTGGTGACCAGAGGGTCACTCACCGTATTTAAGAAATAAGCTACCAATGGAAGAATGGAGGATTTTACTTTTAAATTTGCATTTCCATTTTATTTTTCTCTGCACAACTGCATGACCTAACATCTCTGAGAGCACAGGCCAGGTGTTTCAATGGTCAGAGTTCACTTGGCCCTTCTTGACCCTCAAATGTCTTTCTGCCTGCTTCAGTTATTGACTCTTATCCATTGGATTTTCAATCCGAATCCCATATACTTCTGAGTTTATAATCCCATCAAAATATATTGACCTCCCCAGATTGTTTCTAAGATGTTAAAAAATATATGCATCTATATTTTGAGGTTTTTGCCTTGGATTACAAAAGGTAATAAATGCTAATGAAGTAAATGTACTGTGCCATCCCAGTTCCCACTACTAGGACTTCATGGTGATTGTTATTAGTTTTCTCTATCTATTCATCCTTCTGTATCTACAGAGATTGGGTCTACAATGCTCTGCAGATACCAAGGTCTTGAGTGTCCAAGTCCCTCAGGTAAAACAGCTAGCCTAGTGTTTGCCTAGCTAACCTATGCAGTGCTCCTATAGACTTTAAATCATTTCAAGATGACTTATAATCCCTAATGCTGTGTAAATTGTCATTATTCTATGGTGTTTAGGAAATAATGACAGGGAAAAGAGGCTGCACATGTTCAGAACAAATGAAAAGTTTTAAAAGACTAACATTTTCCACCCAATTTGATTGAATCCATGGATGGTGGACCAGTGGGTATGGAGGACTGATTTTATGTACTAATGGTGAAAATACAAAATGTCATGCCTGTTCCCACCCCTAGGACCTCATGACCATCGTCACCAGTTTTCTCTGTGTATTTCTCCTGGCTTCCTTTGCCCTCTGTTTGGAGTGTCATCAATTATTTTGAAAACATCCAGTTATGATGGCCAAATGTTTTCAGAAGACTAGCAATACCATTTACCAGAAAGTTTTGGTTTTGGACAAGTATCCCTTGCTTTCCAAACAATCAGCGTTAGGAGGAAATGTGTATTTTTCAAAATACTTATCTGTTTCACTACATTTCTCATTGGTTTTCACTTGCTGGTGTGTATCTTCTGCTGGTGGCGCTACTTCTCGAGTAACTGACAAAGTCTATAGGGGAGGGAGGGGTAGGGAGAGGTAGGAGGAACCGGTTTGTTGGCCACCTGTTACGTGTCAGGGTGGCATCTGTGTACTTCCGAATCTTTCCAAGACTGTTTTCTCAACTCAGCCTTGGGAAGAGAAAGAATTGTATCATGGATTGTTGGCTTCTTAGAGAGAATCTTACCCAACCAGTACATTGTATTTAGGGAAACAGGCTCAGAGAGGCTGTGGACCTTGTCCGAGATCACCTAGCAGTAGACTAGGACTTAAGAATCTGTTTTTCTAATCCCTCTTGTCTGTGCTCCTTCTCTTACACTGCTGTTTTTCAGACATCACTTAATTCAAGCACCAGTTCTATAACTGTTGTTTCACTCATAAAGTTGTACATTTTAGATGTAAATTCACCATCGTGACACACAGCTTTATGTTATTACTGTTGATGGAAAGCCACGATCGGTTTGCATTCACAGAAATCAAATCAAACAGATAAATATATTGGAGAAAATTGTTATTAGGGTCTGGTTCAATATTGTTTTCTGCCAGACTTCTGTTAAAAAGGAGCTTAGCAGTTTCTAAAGGAGATGTTAAAGACAGATCAGTACCTACATTTTCCTTGGTCTAGTCAGAAAAAGGTGGCAAAAAGATTGAAAGAGAAATCGTTCTCTATTGACCTGTGCATGCACCGTGGCACCCAGGAAGTCATGTCCTCCTCTCTCCTCCTTCTTTTCCTCCTCTTTCTTCCTTGACAGATCTGTGAATTGAACGCAGGGCCTTTGTACTGAGCTGTATCTTTAGCCCTCCCCCTCTTAAAAATTTTTTAAAATTTTGAGACAGGGTCCTACTAAGTTACCAAGTTGCCCAGGTTGGATTAAATTTGCAATCCTCTCGTGTATCTGGGATTGCCTCAGTCTCTTGTGTATCTGGGATTACAGATGTGGGGCAGCACGCCTGGTTCATCTCTTCTCACCCTTATGAGACCATTGCCACCCATTTCCCCAGGGATGGCTCCCGGGTCTGCATGGACCACAGCTCCAGGAAATAGCAGAGTTGCAGGTTCTTTGTTGAGGGCACTAAGTCTCCTTAGCATTCTCCTTACACAAGGCAACCAGCTCCAGGGTTGTTACCAGCAACTCCTCCGCCAGGCATAAATGGCCCTCTGAATCAATTTCATTTATTGTTCAGCATTGTTAAGGCTTAGGCCAGAAAGAAAATTAAAAACCAATCCACAAACAATAACAAGAATAACAACCCAAATCCTTCCTCATGACCCAGCTCTTTTATTGAAGCAAAACCAGTTATTTCCCTAGAGTGCCCAGGTGGCAATGT